>RXPK01005122.1:0-77469 GCA_004143645.1 Protaetia brevitarsis | reverse complement strand
ACCAAGAGAATATAAGTTTGATATCTTGTAGGTAGTTTCAGGCCAAGCAGGAAAGTATATTAGATATAGTTGTCCAGACATCCAGGTTCAAATCATGACGTTATATTTGACCATAGTACTTAACAATCATTGGCAAGGTGATCGGGAAAGAGAAACACATTGCCTGAAATAACTTACACTTATATTTTCTTCTTGTTAGATATGAAAGCAGTACATACCACTGATTGGCAGCTTATCACAGATGTCTTCGGCTATCTCCTCCAAAATGCTTTTTGGCTTGGCTGTATTTTCTGTAGAATAATATAAATTTTAAAGGTGACTATATTAATTACAGGTACATATGTTAGTTTATGTATATTGTATTCTCTCTTTATTACTTTACAATTACCCTGTTAATTTTAGTTGTTTAACTTTTAATAAACTCCACATAATATACTACGATGTAATTGTAAAGCCACCTTATCTGTGTTTCCACTTCACTAAAGAAAATACTAAAGCTGATGCATGCGTTATCACATGCAGTTCTTGGGTAAGTAACAATATCCGTAAAAACTACGTTGCCTGCAGAAAATAAGGTCGTTTTATGAAAAAGACACAAACGTAAGCGAAGCATTACTTGTTCTCCGATTGATACGCTTGTAACTCTTTAATAGTGTGACAAAAAGGGAATAAAATAAATCGGAAATTGTTTTCTACCAGTGTGGTTTTTCATTCAACAACCTACATGCAAGAAAAATTCCTTTTTTCTAATAGTGCAGTGCTGCTCCAAAAAACACACAAAGCTATCTTCCATATGCAGTGCAGCGTTCTCCATCATTTCCAACACTGGGTCAAGCTGCAGTTTCTTCTCTGGTGGACCACCACCAGTAGCTAGCATGCTGATGCAGTGCTGTGGTTTCCTTCCGTTTTCTAAAGAATATTAAATATTACTTTCACACTAACATATTCTTATATAAATAGTTAGGTACCTTTGTTTCAAGTTATACCATAATTTCCTCCTTCCACATTTCTTTTAATATTGACCTCAGGCTGGGCATTATAAACTGTTGCTATCTCTTCTCAAGCTTTGTTTTTTTCGGTCAATGTGGCCCCATCTGTTCTTATATTTTCCACTACATAATTTTCTCTCACCAGACAAGCCAAAAGCATTTTTTCTTTCTCGAAGGTCCGATTAAAAAAGGGGGTTGTTGCGGTAAAGCAACTTTGAACCACCAAAAAAAAAAGCGGGAAAGCACTTTCAGGATACGCATTTCTTAAAATTCCCCAAAACTACGCGCTCAAGTCCGGCCTCTCACGAGATTACCCGAAGTTTGATTTATAAAACACAACGCTTGCTTGAGCAGATATTCACGTTAAGTTCGACTTACGTAAGCGCTACTTGAGCAGCAGCTTGAGCACGAACTATAAATATGGCCATTACACTTTTGTACTATTTAAAGGTGTGGTGTGCAATGTGGTGCAATGGCACATTCGTTTTTTTTTTATTATTTCAAGAGATTATATTTTGGAATCTTTAATATATATTTATTTATATTTGCATATTGTATTTGTAGTATCATTAATGTAAATAAAAACGTCACAAGAAAAACGTTTTTAATGTTGCTCGTGGTCGATTCCTTTAGGGTATATTTTTTTCCCGTTTATTGGCCACCTTGTTAGGCTTTATCTTGGCAACTCTGTTACCAACTTTCAATTTCAACATCAACAATTGACGTTTTTACAGTTGATATGTGATGCACAGATGATTGGGTTTGTATTTATTTGAATTGTCTTGGCATTTTGTGAAAGTAGTATACGTGGTGGCAAATATTATTTTCAGAAAATAGAGCAAAGAAAAAACTACGATGGCAGGTTCAGCTTTAAGAAGATTAATGGCCGAATATAAACGTATTTAATGCAGTAACATGTATAAGCATTGCTTTTACTGCTTCATATTTTTTTTAAGAACTTACTCTTAATCCTCCAGAAGGCATCATTGCGGGGCCAATTAATGAAGAAAACTTTTTTGAATGGGAAGCTCTAATTACTGGTCCTGAAGGTACATGTTTTGAAGGTGGAGTGTTTCCCGCGAAGTTAACGTTTCCTCCTGATTATCCATTAAGCCCTCCAAAAATGCAGTTTACATGTGAAATATTTCATCCCAATATATATGCAGATGGTAAAGTTTGTATATCAATTTTACATGCTCCGGGAGATGATCCTATGGGTTATGAGTCTAGTGCTGAAAGATGGTCGCCAGTTCAAAGTGTGGAAAAGATATTATTGTCTGTAGTTAGTATGTTGGCTGGTAAGTTCTATAAATTATAGTAGGAAAGATAATGTTCAGTAACCACTATTTGATCGGATTATCTATTCTTTTCATTCATGTAAACATTTGAAATAAAAATTATTTTCAGAGCCAAATGACGAAAGCGGTGCTAATGTAGATGCTGCGAAAATGTGGCGTGAAAATCGTGAAGAATTTAACAAAATAGCTGAAAGAATAGTTCGAAGAACTTTAGGAATACCAACCTGAATATTTTCCTACCAATTTTTATTCCCACTTTATGTAATTTATTTATAATGTTGAATAATATGATATACTGTTAATATCTTTTTTTATTTCTATAGTAGCGTGGATATAACCAGCTTTAGTTTTAAAATCATGCGTCATACATATAGGGCCGACGTTCGGTGCAGTTTCTTGTTGCAAATTGAGTAAGGGCCATTGTTACAATCGCGGTTTAAAGATTAAATATGGCGAGGTCGAGTTTATTTCTTTTTAATAAGTAAGTATAGAGTGTAGATAAATTTAATGTTCAAATATGTTAATTGTCTTGGCATACCTATTTGTAATAATTAAATGTAATATGCTTTCCTGAATTATTTGATGTGTGACAGGGACGGCTCTTCTTGAAGAGCCATGGGCCCATGGCGCCACCATTGCAAATCACAAATTAATTATTAAAGAGCTTTTATTTTTTGTAAAAATACCGATAAATATACGCGCGCGCACACACACACACATTTAAGTACAGAACGAACGTTGCGAGTCCCATGATTTGATGCGACCAAACGCGATTTATAGTTATGCAGATAAGCGGCGAACTGGGGCCACGTCTAGATTGGCCCCTGATTTCAGACGTTTGTTGGTATCCGCGCGGAACTAGCGGAAGAGGAAGCTTTCTTAGGGTAAAAGTTACGAAAATGAAATAATAAATATATCAAGAGAATTATTCCTGAAAAATACATCATAATAGTATTTTAAGGGAGGGGGAGGAGAACTCAGTTCGAGGTTGGCCCCACCACTCATGTGTAAATTGACTGGGAAAAAATACATGTGTAAAATCAAACCTTATATTTCTAATGTTTTGAGTGGTAAAGTTATTTACGAAGCAAGTGTTTGAATACACATTTCACGAATGAGTGGCCAGTTTCGGATTTCAGAACGTGACTAGACGATTTTGCGAAATGTGTCACGCACGAGGTTTGTACAATATTTTTTATACAAATACGGATGTATTATGATTCAACATTTGGATTATTATTGTGAATTTAAAACTACTTGGTGTAGAATAGAGGAAGCGAAAGTCGAAATTAAACTAATTTTAAAGTCGCGTACTAAATTATGTATAAGCTACTAAACTTAAAAAATGCCAATCTTAAACCAAAAAAAAGTTTCTAAAGTTAGTAGTTCGGGAATACCTAAGAAACGCTTTATGAACTTCATAAAATTCATAGAAAATCATGTACTTGGATCAAATGCGATGCCATTAGCATATCAAATATGTTGCCATCTCACGACTCATATGCGCGTGATTCCAGTGATTACACAACCTCACAACGTCAATGGAAAACTGCTCCGATCTATATCAAACCATCAAACGTTTTCTTTGTGATCACAACTCATAACAGTTTATAATTATAGGTAACCATAGTATTAACAAATTAATTAGGCTTCAGGGAAAAATGGAAATACTCCATAATTTAATTAGGTTTTTATTTTTAAAATAAATAATCATTTAGAAAAACAGCAAAAATGAAATCTATATTGTACAATTATACCTTATCTGTGCCGGCAAAATCCTTGAAAACAATGTTCATACATGTATTTTGAATACCTTTCTGCTACAAACGACAACTGAATGCAAAATACAACAGACATAAATACTGTGTATTTAGTTTACGGGCCTTTGTGCGTGTTTTCAATTATTTTTCTCAAAATTACCCTATCAAACAAGCCCAAGCTCCATTTCTGGTCTGATTTGCAACTGGCAAAGCATACTTAAAATTATTAGCTACAATTAAGAATCACATAAACTTTGGTCTGAGAATTGCACATACATCAGCGTATATTATCTATTCATCAGTGGTAGGTTTTAGTGCACAACGTTTTATTGAAAAACTTAAAAACACTTTGAGTAAATGACGAAATTTAAGTCGACTTTCTTTTTCTAAATTACTCTAAAGCTATTTTTTGGTGCATTTCGAAATAGACTGAATTTTTCATACCACAATGAATAGAGAATAGTTTTATATTGCAACAAAAATTTTGATAAATCAGTGCCACTTTATGGTAAATAGTTGGTTGATATGTTGAGGGCAACGAAAGTATGTGTGGGCTGAAATATCAAAATTTATAATGTTGGCAGAATAGAAATTGATGAACGAATACAATAAAAATTGTTATTGTTCATGTAGTATTTAAATAACACATAAAATACTTCATTAAATTAATTACGTATTTACACCACAAAACAAACTTAAGGTATGAATAATAATGACATGAAACACTACAACGTTTTTAAGGCAAATTTAACTGAATGACAAACTGAATTTATGTATGATAAAAGATGCAGACATGGAAGATTGAATAAGAGGGTTTGAAGTAAGGATTTCAGTGCAGATTAAAAAAAAAAAGCAGTTAAATACTCAAAATCATAGTTAAGAGTAGATGAGCAAAATAGGGGAAGTGAATACTGTTTTACAACGACTAGATGCACTCGTGTTTATTCGTCTTATAAGTTAGTTTTAGAGTTTGTGTTATGTATCGATATCCTAAGAGCTGACAAAACACGAATGTCTAATCGACATAAAAAAAGAATTCACTTCCCCCATCGCAGGTTAAGAGTTGGTAGTAAAATTATACAGGCAAATCTGTTTGTTTGGTACGATTTTTCATATTTGCAAATAGATTATCATGTAATCATTGTTTCGCTACTAACTTTCTACCTTCTATCTCATAAGTTAACCGTTAAGTAGTCACTAAAACTGTTTTACTTCTAACCCTCTCCAATATGTATAGTTAATAAAAGTTAAAATAGAATATAATGTACATTCGTGTTTCAAAAAAAAAAAACCGCTCTCTTAATATTTTCTCTTGTAAATTGAAGGAAGCTAATTAGATTTTTTTTTGGTAGTACCCAGATACAAAATCATAAACAAAATTATGGAAAATGCATTAATTGTTAGAAGTTGGTTTTACAATAATGATTTAAGTATTCTTATTGTAGTTGTACGTTTTTTTTTTTAAGAAATCGAGTGTAGACGTGTTTTAATTTCAATAATATAATAAACTTATTCGTTTAAATACCTGCAAATTAATGTATTTATATACATCTCAACTAGAGGCATTTATTAGCAATTATTACCAGAATTATATTGACATTCATAGCAGACATTAGACATACAATAAGAATTAGTGTGCAGAATGACATTGTTTGGCTATCATCAATTGGATCAATGTCAAGTATATTGACCGAAAATACTTTAAAATATTGTATTAATTAATTTCTGAACGCTGTTTTAGTTTATGCAATTGGCATAACTGAAAAAAAAATCTAAACAGAGTTAAAACATATTTATATCTCGTTCTTTTACCCAGATCCTATTTATTTCTAGCAATTATTTGAAATGTAAATCCATAAGGATATGATACTATGCGCCACTTTCAGGTTTTTGATTCTCCTTATAGTTCCATTTACTTGTTTAATCATTTACATATATGAAATTATTAGTGAGATATTTTATGTTTTTGAATAAAACCGTAGTACAATAGATGATATTGAAGAGTAATAAAGAGAGATGAAACTGGTTAATTAATATCTAATTAAAGCAAACATTTAATTGATATGTGCAGGGTGTAAGTCAATATAATTCAAGCAATAATGATGTTGAGGACTGCTGCAATTTAATTGGCGAAGATATTACTTGTTAGTATAAAAAATACAAAATGGTCAAAATTTTAACTCACTGTTTGCCATTTTTTATCTGTACTTCAATTTAGTACACGGTAATCTCTGAAAAATATCTACAAGGTATTCTTCAGGATTGCCGTGCACTTACGCTTATATTATTATTAGTGATCACCGGAGTTCTAATTAAGACGTAATTGTTTAAAGTCTCAATATTCACATTCCTAGGTTGAACGTGTTCTTCTATTTCATCAGATTCTGTCTCATGATCATTTAGATTACGGTTTAAATTAAGCTCTTCTTGTTCAGCACCATCGACCAATTCAGAATAATAATGGGGGGTACTTAAATAATCTATCATTCTTCTTGGCAAAGGTAAAGTTTGTATTAAATCCTTCCGTACCAATTTATTTATCACAAATCTATAACAAAATAATCCGGTATTTCTTATTTATTCAAATTACATGTAAAAATTAATAGCGAGGCTATTTCTTAGATCAGGTATATATTTTTGCTTGGAGATTATATCTTGACTGGTAGGGGAATATCTGTCGCCGTCATATTTGTTAGGGTATTATACACTCAACCCTTATACCACGTGAACACAAGTAACCGATGGGTAAAGAACAAAAGAAAGGCATGTATGGTTTCCGTTAGTTAGAACAGAATTATATACACAATTCTATAGTGCCAAGGCTGACGCTTTTTCGGCTTGTTACATCTTTATCTCACACATCAATATACTAAAATTCTTGTTCGTTTATATACATACAGGAAACAGAAACTTATCCATAATAAATATCCACATGAGGAGATGAAAGAAGCGTTCTATGAGGGAGTGGAAATGGAAATACAAAAGAAAGTAAGACATGAAAATTATAATGCAAGTGCAAAAGTTGGCAGGGAAGAGATTTACAAAATATATAAACATAGTGAAACTAATCAAATAGACTATATTCTAATAGAGGACAAATATGCTCAGCTGGTAACAAACGTAAAAACGTATCGAGGAGCTGATCTAAATTCAGATCACTATTTAGTGGGAGAAAAACTAAAAGAACTTAGAAAAGATTTAAAAAAACAAAGTTACAAGAAAAATACAATATGGAAGACTTCTTAAAGTTGCACATAGTGAGGATCGAAGTATAGACAAGATTTATATATATTAAGAACTGCGAGGATAATGGTAATTCTACGGAATGTGGCATTGAGAATATATAGGAAAAAAAATGTTATATTAGCAACAAAGAATAAGTTATCGGTACGTAAATGGAAAAGAGGAAAAGAGTGGTGGATAGATCAAGAATGTAAGGACGCGATAAAAAAAAAGACGTAACAGTTAAGATAAAAGCACCTACAAACAGGAAGGAAACAATATACGGAAAAATATAGGGAACCAAAATATATAGTGAAGAATCTATGTAGAGTACCGAAAAGACAATATAAGGATAACCAGTTTAAGAAGTACCATCTTTAACGAATTAAATGAGAATTGAAGCTCCACAAATTTTCGATTATTTTTGCAACCGAAACTACAAGTACTGCGTACCGAGCAATGCATAATTCAGAATTGTTTGCAAATAATTTTTAATTATTATTTCGGTGTGCTGTAGCTTCGATTGCATTAATAATCGAAAATTTGTGGAGCTTAGATTCGCATTTAATTTGCTAAAGATGGTGCACGATGTACGCAATTAACAGGGGTGGGGCCTTCTACCTATCAGCGTCGATCGGTACCGATTCCGTAAAACTCGAACGTAGTAGCCACAGAAAGTAAATGTTTGAACAGGTATCATTAAATCAGATAACCGGATCTTTTTGTATTGACGGCAACTTAAATGGGAATAAGAATTTGGAACTACTAGAAAAGTCATCTTACCGTACGAGAGCGGTTCAATGTTAATAAAATTGGGTTTCAGCAGAAATTGGTTGCCCAGCATATAACACGCGTAATGTTAAAAAAAAACAACATTCTGTAGACGGCAATAACCAACTCTTACTATCCAATAAATGTTTTGCGGACATTTTTAAATATTTTTCGGACCACCATCATTAAATAGGGGCGGTAGGAGTTAACTTAACCTTTCCCGCTTAGTTAAATATCCGACGATCGGTCGAACATAACCACTTTGTGGGCGTAATACAGGTTGCATATAATTTAGAAACGATCTATTAGAATTTTCGTGTTAAAAGGCTAACGCATATGATGGATTATTGACAGATTTTTGCTGGAGCAGGGATAATACCATCACGCTCCAGGTAAAGATCTACATGCTCTAAGATTAATTTACTTTGAATTACCTGCACATATGCTGTAGGCTTTGAATTTGCTTAAATCTCGAAACAGGATGTAATAACTGGACTCTGACTGGACCAATAGTTGGCCTGCGATGTAAAAAAAATAAGTATCTTCCACTTCTTGAATGCTCTACTGCATTCTCTATAAATTCTACTATTGTTTGTGACTTAAATTTAGTATAGTTTCCGAAGCTAAAATTACCTGAAATTATGTGCTGTTAGAAAGTAGAATACCTTTGAGGGAAAATCTTACCCTGGTCGTGTTCTATTCTAACATGTCTTACACTATTATTTAGTTTTAATGTTAATGAAAATATGTAATGATCATCACTGCTGTCTCTAACAATAAATGATCCATCTGGTTCGTTGGAAAGAATTTTTTCAGCTGCTTCACTTGAAAGAGGTCCCCAGTACCATCCACACTAAAATTTTATAAAAATTAAAATTATGATATATAATGTATACTATTGATGTTGTTTCTTATTTTTAAAGGCAAGAATGACTCATCTCAAATTGTAAAAAATTAATCAGACTATAATTCCGACATATCTATTTGACAAGTTTCAAGCTTGGTTAAGCTGGACTTAATACACTGCAGAGATAGGTTTGGGTAATTCTTCTGGTTAATAGACGGCTCAAAAACCGAGGATGAAACTAGAGTTTGCAATTATGGTGAGGTGAAAAATAAAAATGGTTAAATTCAATTTGGAAATGCATTCGAAAACTGAATAGCGTGATATGCCACGATAAAGTTACCTTATTGCTTGTTGTAGATACCCGGATAGTCGGAAATCGAAGGAAACTTAAAAGCTAATGAGTTAACAAAAAAAGGATCATCAGGATAGGCTCAGGACCTGTCCTAGGAGCCCCTAGTAGCAAAATTTAAATTTCCCACAATTATTTTTAGTAACTTCAACAGAAAGACATCAAAGTAACTAGTAATCTAATACAAAATTATTAGTAATTTTGTGCTTCAATGTTGAAGTTACTAAAAATAATTGCGGGAAATTTAAATTTTGCTACTAGGGGCGTTTAAAGGTAACACGGGTACGTAAGGAGTGATGCACAACAACCCGAAACAATTAAACCAGGCAAATCTATGGAAAACCGTTTTTTAAAGGATCACTGAAGCACTAAAAAGGCTTAGTAGGAATCATTTTTATATAGTAAATTCCTACAGAAAATTGAGATCAACACCAGATATGCTCACTGCCGACTGTGTAATAGGATGGCAGAGATTGTATATAAAATCCTGTCTGAAAGGGTCTGAATGCGAAAGACAAGCAATTTTTGCCAAACGAAAATTAATTTAGAATATTAGTTCAATCAACAATAATTTAATGAGTAAAAGAATATGGGAGAGTAAACAGAAAAAGCCAAAAAGCTGGAGTGCTTCCAGAGATTTCATTTCTCAGACGACTCCCATACAAAGCAAAGAAAAAGAATGAATATCAGGTGAAACATTTATTCGTTTCAGAAACAGGAAGTTAGATAACTCACGTCTTTCACTTTTCGGATACTCGTAGCAAAATCAGCTGGAGATTCTTCTTTGTTATTCTTATTTGACGGTAAAGGCGGTAAAGCCCTATGCGTTATATTTTTATTCAAATCGGAATCCAAAATATCACCATTTTCGGATACTGGAAAATCGCGTTTATCATCGGACGATACCAGTCTTCTAAATCTAAATATATTACAAAATGTCTGCTTAAAGGAAGACATTTTTGTCTGTGCTTTCTTCCTTTTAGTCTGTTTATTTGGCGAAACTAATTTTATTTGTGGTTTCGCGATGGTATCACAAGAGTCCTTCACCTTTTTACTTTTCACATTAAACAAAATGTTCTTTTTACATTTTACCACACCGTTCGAAGCATTTGAATTGTTATTCATTCTTATATTCGTATTATATTTGTTATTATTGGTGATAATTAATGTATTTGGCGGTTTAGTATTGTGCTCTCTGTGATCAGAAGAATCAGATGAACTTGAATATAATGTTTGAAGGTATTGACGCACTTCTTGCAAAGTCATGTGTATAGGTTCTGTATCCTGATTTGTAGAACTACCAGCTACACTGTGTCTTTTAACAGAACTTCCTTCAACACTCATACATCTGTGCTCTGAACAAATCATCTTTTTTGAAGTATTTTGTTTGTATTGCTGAGGTTCGTACTCCCTACAGCTAGAAGCAGTATTTCTTCGTCTTTTTTTAGTGTAAATGTTTCGTTTTGGCTTCAAAGGTGGCTTAAGGGTATCAACTGGAACAGCATAAACATCACTGTCAAAGGGCACATTATATAAATCACTAATTTGATTAGTAGTTAATGTATCGTGTGAAACAGCTTGTGTTATAAAACTGGAGTCATCAACTCTGTGTGCAGTAGGTACAGAAAGTGAATTATGTGAACTGGATAGCCTGGAAGAACCCAATGAACTTCTTGAGCTAGGTCTTCCACCATGTAATGGACTAAATGTTAGAAAATCTGGTGACCAAAAATTTCTAGATAAAAAAATATGATGTATGGGTTTCGGTATTTGAATATTGTTTGCTTTTGTATAGCACAGTTGTTTTGCCAATGTGTTGAAGGCTAATTTCAGAATATAATCAGCATACTTAGAAGCAAACTTCTCACAACAATTTAAATGTGGTTTGTCCTGAAATTCAGGTGGTGGATCAATAGGCGAATTGCTTTTTATGGTAAATTGGTCATTCCAGTGTGGTCCTTTCTTTAGTGTATTAAAATTTTCTCCACAAATAATATCTGACATTCCATCTAATGAATCAGCTTGCGAAAACGATTTGTCTTCACAATCACTATCCTGAAACTAAATATTCAGAATTAAAATATTCTCAATGTAATACATACTCATAAAAAATATTCAAGATATATGAAATGCTTTAAGTCTTATTAATGTAATATTACATTTGTATAATATGTAAAAAATTGAATTACTCTACAGTACAAATTAATAAAAGTAGTTCAAAATTAAGTATTAAGATTTTACTATGCATAAAGACTTTTGCTGACAACTGTAATTATAATTATAAACCACATTAACAAAATATGCCTTTGCTTTCATTGAAGAAAATGAAATTAGATTGATGTTTGTAATATCCTTATTTATTACTAAGGCTAACAAGCATTCAGTACACTTAAAGGTGGTTTTCCACCAAACAAACTCTCAATTTATGCTTTTTGGAATTTGGAAAACGAACACAAAACGGAGAAAAACCCAAAGCTTTGTTTCTACCAATCAAAGTACATTTTATTCAAGGTTGGTTTTTGGCCTAATACAATTTCTTGAGAGTAGCTTTTTGTTAATTATTTTTATTTAACAACAAATTAATATGGTTAGACAAATAACTTTCCCATACTGTGTTCTAGTTAGTTTATGCTGCATTCATTAGAGTAAGTAGTACAAAGCATAAATATTTGCATGCTAATAATTTAATAATTGGTTTAGGAGAATAAAAGTTTTTTTGGAAGTTTCTGTTTTGCTTCTATTTCATTCCTTTGGTGGAAAGCTGCTTTGATATCCGCAAAAATTAGATTTGATAAAAAAATTATATCATAATATGGACAAAACAAATTATTTTCCAATAGAATTCCAAAAAATATATGCAAGCCAGCTACTTGTAAAACCTGTCGTGTCTAATATTTGACCATTTTAGGGTAAATATACTACGTTATTATGGTACTTATTTTATTAGCCTCGGAATGCAAGTATTCAATTACTTTTTCAAAAGAGCAAAGCATTTGTGATTATTTTAAAAGAGTCGAAATAATCTACACTACCATTCTAAAACTAAAAGTCGCTCATATTTTCTATAAAATGATATGATATGGACAAGGCAGGCTTTGCAAATACTCGGTCCCACATATTGATATTCTTACTTCCAATGGTAAAGGAACACAACCACTTCTACTTTCACCACTCATACTTCCACTAGACACAGATCCACTGGTTAACAATAATCCACTATCATCACTTAATATAAAAGCTTCTGACCATGTTGATGTGGACGGAGGAGAGTCCATTGTAATTTCCTTCATCTATACAATTTTTTAATATACAGATTGTTTCATTTGAGATATTTATAAATATGTATAAAGTTTCGTATATAAAGTGTCCAATCCAGTACTACGTACTGGAGTCAAATAACCACAAAGGGTTATGTAGCAAATTAAATCATTGCATCTATTGATTCAGATTCTATCAGTATTTCATATTACTGCAAAACAATAAAGAATGATTATAGTATGTGGTTGAGTAATTGCGAAATATTTAAATACCAATTTTATTTCATATCCCAAATACCTTGAGAAACATAAATATTTGAGTTTGCTGAAACAGAAATTTCTAATTTCTTATTATTAAATCCATCAAAAAAAAAAATGTATTTTATGAAGGTAGATGGCGCGACATCTATTAGCTAAATCTTAAAATAGATACCCTCTTTTAAATTTTCATTTTGTGAATCCCCATCAAAGAAAAAAATTATAATACACAATTACATGAAAATTAAAATAGTGTTAGTCCATTTTCTCAATGTATAATTGGTTTTGTATTCAACTATTTAATTGTTCTTTTCTTCACAATTAGTTTATAGAAAATGTGGGTAGATGACAGCACATGCCAATATATAAAATGCAAGATTACAGCAAAATTACAGTTCGTTGTTAGATGTAATTATTTTGTTTGTGTCAACTCTTTTAATTAGTTTATGCCTTTTTACTGCTGTTGTAAAAGATGTATATATTTTTTTTGTAATAATGAGCTGTAAAATAAGCATCTTTGACCTGTCGATAAATTAGAGTTCTGTATCGATTTAGCATGATGAAAATCCCCATGAATCTCATATCCGGATCCGCATTTCGAGGTTTGTATTTCGTATCAGTTGTTTGCTTAAAATTCACGTTGTTAGAATGAAGATTATTTAATTTTAAACGCCGTAGCCTAATTAAGTGACTAATATGTTGGTGTTATTTGAAACAGCGGCGGGCTATGCCATTTTTAAGGTGAGTTTTACTTAACTTTGTGACTTTTGTAAAATGCTAACCTCATTTTTTCCATGCTTTAGTTGCTTGATGAAAATAAACTTAATCAAGTCGATAATTTGTATCAAGAGTTTGAATCTCCAGAAACTGCTTCGAAAGTGTAAGTTGAGTTTTAAGTTTTCCAAAGATAGATATGTATTCACAATTGCAATTTCTTTAGGGTGAAGTTGAAACATTTTGAAAAGTTTGCTGATACAACAGAGGCACTAGCAGCAACTACTGCGGCAATTGAAGGGAAGCTATCGAAAAGTTTAAAGAAAGTATTGAAAAAGTTTGTAAGCAAAGATGTGCAGGATAAATTGTTGGTAGGGGATTCTAAATTAGGTTCTGTTATAAAGGAAAAATTTAATGTACAATGTTTATCAAATACGGCTGTGCAAGAGTTAATGCGATGTATAAGAAATCAATTGGACAGTTTGATAGCAGGATTACCTAAAAAGGAAAATGTGGCTATGGTATTAGGTTTAGCACATTCACTTTCACGATATAAATTAAAGTTTTCCCCTGATAAAGTTGATACCATGATTGTTCAGGCGGTATGTTTACTAGATGATTTGGACAAAGAATTAAACAATTATACAATGAGGTGTCGAGAATGGTATGGTTGGCATTTTCCTGAATTAGTGAAACTAATAACCGATAATGTAACATTTGCAAAGACTGTTAAACTTATTGGTACTAGAGATAATGCTGTTGCAACAGATCTTTCAGATATCTTACCAGAAGATATTGAACAGAAAGTAAAAGAAGCAGCAGAGATGTCAATGGGTACTGAAATTTCTGCAGATGATACTTTGAACATTCAACAATTATGCGACCAAATCATAGAAATTTCTAATTATCGTAGTCAACTGTATGATTATTTGCGGGCACGAATGATGGCTATGGCTCCAAATTTAACTGTGCTTGTAGGGGAACTTGTTGGAGCTAGGTTGATATCACATGCAGGTTCATTAATAAATCTTGCAAAGCATCCAGCTTCAACAGTGCAAATATTAGGTGCTGAGAAAGCTCTGTTTCGTGCCTTGAAAACAAAAAAAGACACTCCGAAATATGGTTTAATTTATCATGCACAATTAATTGGACAAAGCAGCATAAGGAACAAAGGCAAAATGTCTAGAATGTTAGCTGCGAAAGCATCTTTAGCAACACGTGTCGATGCACTGGGAGAGGATGGCTCTTTTGATTTAGGTGTTGAGCATAAAGCCAAATTAGAAGCCAGATTGAGAATGTTGGAGGAAGGAAACTTGAGAAGAATCAGTGGAACGGGAAAGGCTAAAGCAAAATTTGAGAAATATCACAGTAAAAGGTATTCCATAATATTTTATTTGTTAATAATTTGATAGGGCTTATCTAAAAGGTGCCAACTGCCAAATCAGGTTTTTTCGGTTAATGATACCAAAGGTTTCAGATAAAAAATACTTAATTATTGTAAAAACATCTAAAATTTAGACTATTCGTAGCGATTTCTGTTAGTGAAAGTACCAACACACACAACATGTTACTGTTTAACGTTATAAAACTTTAACTACTATTTACTCAACACAATTGTTTGGGGGTCGGTATCTTTTAGATAAGCGCAATCAAATTTATGGGTTGGTTATTATATTGTTCTAATGGGAGAAAGTTTTAGAAAATATATTCACAATTTTTACAGTGGGGTCAGTAAGTGAGTAGTTGTTTTGGAATTCGCTAGATCCCTTTTTCTTACTAGATAACTGTTGATTACAATTTTTATCAGCAGGTTTTTATAGAGAAGATATAGTAAATCATAATTTCTGAAATATTTATTGCAAATATACAAAACAAAAAAGTCAGTTACTTTTTTTTTGTTGTTACTTAAATGATTTATAAAGATTAACAACTTTGGTGAAGGTAAAGACGCTTGTTTAGATTCAAATGCAGTATGACGATCAGGCAACATTGTCAGAAGGAGAAAATTTGTGATTCTCATGCTCCTAATGGAAGAAATTGGTAGTTCGATGTGACGTTGATCATTATGACTGAGTTTATAAAATCACTTATTTGTGTAACTTTTTAATCTTTGATTCATGAAGCACAGTTCATGATGGTAATAAGTTTTCTAAAGTGTTAAATATACCTCTTCCAGTCAATTTTCTCAGAATTTGGCTGAACAAGTTATTCACCTCATGTTTGTTGGCATAGTCATGTTTTCCAAACTTATGTATTATTTCCTCAAGAATGGGGTCTCCCAAGAAGTTGATTAAATTCATTTTTGGGTTTTTGTTTTGTAAAATTCATGATTCTGCACTGTAATTTCGTGGTGATGGTCATCCATTTTCCTTGTATTGCAAGATATAACTTTCACAATAAAAGTGACACTACATTTTCTCTATAATGAACTACATTCGTTAATGTGCATAGTTGCATAGTATTCATACAGTATTATTAACAGATCCAAATTTGTGATCGGCTTGCTAGGCTCTTTTAGAATACTATAGTGTCAATGGATATTTTTATTTTGCCCGTAGAAATTCTGTTTAGCGATTTTTCACAAACATTTTCTATTTACATAAAACAATATTTCCTAAATCTACATAGCTAGAAGAAAAAAAACAAATAAACTCGTATCCCACAGAAACTTCTGATAGCACACTAAATAATATTCTAAATACTTCTAAATATAGAAAAATAATTTCATTATTACAGTGAAGTAAAACAATATCCATCTGCTGCTGATTCAACTCTACCTTCCATGGGAAAAAGGAAACGATCAGATTCTACATTGGAGGAGAAACCGGAAGTGAAAGAGGAACCCATTGATGAAGATTCTGTTCAGACCCCTAAACAGAAAAAGAAAAAGAAGAAACAGGAACAGACGAGTCTTGAAGAGTCAGTCGACCTTCAGTTAGTGAAAGAAGAAGATACAGAAGAAACCATTGAAACGCCTAAGCAGAAAAAGAAGAAGAAGAAACAGGAACGGGCAGATCTTGAAGAATCAGTATCATAAAAGAAGAAGTTGTGAGCGAGGAGACGATTGATACACCTAAGCAGAAAAAGAAGAAGAAAAAGCAAGAACAGGCCGAAGTAGAAGAGACCGCGGATGATCCGTCGCAGACTCTACAGAAAAAGAAAAAGAAGAAGAAGAAGGGGAAAGAATCTGCAGAGGAAGGATAAATATTTTCCCGATTGTATATAACTAAAAGAAGAAAGGAAATTAAAAAAAAAAGAGTTTAATATTTTGAATTTTATAATAAGGTTTAAATATTTTGAGGTAATTGTTTTTTTTTATTATTAAACATAAGCATCTAGAAATAAACATATACTTAATAAAAAAAAAATTTTATTGTAAACAGTATCTATCCTACTGTTGTGTAGTTTGCTTTGCAGTACACTAAAAAGATAAGAGCATTGGTAACATGTTTTACATGAAATTAGAATTTTACCTATGAACTCCGATACCGGGTCGTTTTCGCCGTCTCCTCTCATGGTGCCTGTTATTTCGTCATTTTCCACCATAGGCATAAATAAACCAACAAACTCGGAGCTGTAAGGGGGTCCGATGTCTTCGAGCACCTAGGTATTCATATATTTAGTGGTGTAAATCAGCATATATATCGCTATATATTACTTCAGTTACAAAATATCTTATTAATGAAATATCAGTATCACCCTTTTGCCAGCATTGTTTTATGTATTTCACCACCGGCACGACACAACCTGAACAAAGTAGATTCACCATGCGGTCTAAAACCATTTTTCGCATTTCTAGCTGAAAATGTATTTTATTAGAATTAAAGTTTAATTAGTTGTTCAAGATCTAATTTATTAGGGTGGTACCGCATTAGTACATTAATTCCTATCATTAGTGAAAAAAAATCTGAAATTGAAGTGGAAGAGTGCAGTTCGAATTGCATCACGCTAATAGTTAATCCATTGTGTATTACTAGGGAAAGATATCGAGAAAAAAAGCTCGATACATATAGCATTTAAAGGGAAAAGTATTGATATTATAATACTCGATTCTTTGAATTTGGACGGGTAATTTTAGTGATTATTTTATAAACATAGTGTCTAACGTAAATGTAATAGTAACTACTACTATATCCAAGAAACTAAAAAAAAAATAAATGAATTTTGAAAACCTTGAAAATTAGTTAATAAAACCATTCTTCTTCACAACACTCTGACAAATAATTCCTCTAAAAACTTAGAAAGACAGTTTCTGTTTTGAACCACTATGCCTCAATGAGCTTTTGGCAGGAATCTTTCAGCAGGAAGTGGCTACAATGCAGGAAATATTGCTTATTAGTAGTAATATAATGGTAATAGGTATTGTTCCCACTTCTAAAACTCAAGATCAGATTTTTGATTTGAAAAAATAATTCAAATTTCATCAATGATTTAATTTTTTTGTCACGTACAGTGGTGGTCTAATGTGGTGGTTTAATGTCCTCCTTTATGGCGGAAAGAATATCAAAACTACGGTCTCTGGCTGTGTAATAAGCAGTTCAGCTTCTATGAATTTGCTCAGCTATAAACCTTCCTAGGAGCATATAATATATAGCTATCATTTTTTATTAATTCTCCATCATAGGTGGAGACATTTATTAAGACCACCACTGTACAAGTACCCTTTGATTGAAACAGTAAACAGTCGTACGTTTAGTTTCGCTTCAGCAAAGGTCAGGCGTAACAGAAAAAAAGAAACGTCCGTAGCATTACTAGAAAAGTGTCGACACTAAGTAAAGTATCGCTAGGAATACATCGATGCCAAAAGCACTTGGTGTCACCATGGTGTAGATATTGAGGTCTCTATAACCGGAATATATTACAATGAGCACAGGACTACGTCTGATAATGAGGCTCGAGTGCGCTTAAGAGCGCTCTACTCATCCGAAAAGTCAAAGAAAAATGTCGCTTTTACCGCTCTAGAAATATGTTGATGTAAATTACTTGACATGTGCATTGTAGTTTATATTTAAATATTCCTTGAGAAAAAAAGAAAAGGAAATGAAAAAACTTTTCTATTTTGGTTATGAATATAGCTTATTTTTACTGATAACATTTGTTTAATACGCCTAATTTTATTCTAATTTGTGATCTTTTTTTTTTGTTAATATCATTTCGCATTTGGACTTATGACCTCTGAGGTGAATAAATAATAATTCGGGAAATTTGCTTATGTTAAATCAGTCCATAACTGATCTATAAAGCTTTGACTAAAGAGAACCAAAAACATAATAAATATTTCTTTAATAAAAAACAAAAAAATGAGTGTTAGCTGCTACATAGAACGGCTGTCGAATGATCGGCATTTATATATACCTACATGAAAATATTAATTATGTTAAGTTAATTATTTTCTTTATATTACAATTTGTTTACTCTGTTCAAAATTTCATAGAACAATAACCGAATCCTGTTAAACCAATAGCCGGTTAAAAAACAAAAGATTTAGATGTTCAAAATCGTATTAAATTCAATTCGTGTAAAAGAAGATTGCAACAAAAATAGAATTAAAGCTGCATAGAAATATAAAAATAACCTAACTGAATTTGGAGTAGTCAATAACGATAGGATAGCCAAATATTACAGACTGTACGTGCCATAATTGGATCTATTACACCTAAAGTATTATCAAAAGTCTCCAGTTTCATACGAAAGCGCCTTCAAAACTTTGTCGGTGTCAAATTAACAAAACGGATAACAAGAATTTGCTATGTGGATAGTAGAATATCACTAAATACAGACGATTATGGCAGAAAACATACGTTCAGCATATAAAAGTTCGCTCAAAATGAATGATCAGCTAATTTTTTCGGACGTTCTTATCAAACACAGCCCAGCACTAGTCATAGTCTATATCGCATCCCATGAACAATCCTCAACCTGACTCAACTGCGTGATACGCGATATTATTATTAATGAAAAAAAAAAAAACAGAAACTATAAAAAATATCATTTCAGAATTGTATATATATATATTTTTAGACTTTTTTAAATTAAACTTTTTAGATATAGGTACGTTTTTTTGCAATAGATCATCTGAAACCTTAGTGAAATGATATTTGCTATTCGTTAATGTTTTTATTATTAAGATTCCTTCCTATTTTCGCTTATACCTGTGTTATATTTTTTTTTAACAATTTATGCCTTGCACTTGAGAAGGGGTTTAAAATATCCTTTTATGTCGTGGGGTTTGAATAGGCTGCGACAGCGCTATGCTCACCGTAATTTAGGCGGTCATTTCTAAAGTAACCGACTATACAATTTATAACAAAATATTTTTAATGTCGCATACCTGGACAAGTATTTCTAATTCATCTTGTTTAGATTCAAATAATCTAATAAGCAGATCTAGTATTTGAGTATGTAGTAATGGATGTAATGTAACAACTTCATCTAGTAATGCTAGATGTAATGGTGTATGCTCAGTTGATAGTTTGAAATAACTAGGTTCAGTTACTGTACATTCGACCCATCGTACAATTCCAACAGAGACCACTGGAAATCTGCAAAAGAATATAATAATTATTTATATTCTATCATGATCTATGGCTTCAATTTCTCACTTTAGACACTGGTATAAATTTGATAAGTCAGCCATTAATTCTGAACTGCCCTTGTTAACATTACAAATTTTGTGCACTGTTTCGATGGCTTGCATGGTTGGTTTAAGTTCATCTTTGTTCCAAGTTTTCTTCTGATTTTTTTTCGGCTGAATTTCACAAACACTGGCTGCGTAAGCCAGCAGATATATATACTTAGGTTTGTGATCGGGATTAAGTTTGATGCCTGGTTTGAATAATGCATCTACTAATAATTCTGGAATGATAAGAAATTAAATAATCCTGGAAAGCTAAGATGTGTGAATAAAAAAGTGGTAAATGTGATATTCTACATAATATTCTGTTACACTATCACCGGTAATAATTTGCTAACGATAGTAACGTGAACTCTGTTTGTGGGACCAGACAGAATCACAGAAGCAGTCAAAGATCAATAAGTGAGAATTAAAGTATACATGTGTCATAGCACAAATTACAGCATGGGCTATTATGGAATCAACAGGAGGAAATATAAGTTTGAACTTTTGAACTAGCTGGGAAATTTAATTATCTAGGTGGCATAGTGATGAACGGGAAGCATTAGTTAAGAAATACAAGAGACAATTATATATTAAAGGAAGAAAATGTTTTGCAAGTTTAAAAAAGTTTGTAGAATTAAAGTAAAAAATATGCATTTACTAGTCAACTAATAATGTTTTAGTAAGACATGGATAATAAATAAAGCCTGCTACTAGAAATTCGGGAAAAGAAGTGTTGAAACAAAAATTTGGTGCAGAGATGAAAGCGGAAAATGAAAAAAAAGATCAAATTAACGGTTGAACATTGACAATTGGAAATTACGCGTAATAAGAGCGCATGAGAGAAATTTCTAACTACATGCTGAATTGTTAATATATCATATAGCAGTAACATTACCTAAAAATTGTGGTGTTCGTATCAAATCCATGGGAGGCGGCTCAGATAAATTGTAGTTTTTGTATAGCACAGTAATATCAGCGGGATTTAACGAATTTTTAGAAAGCATTGACGTTAATGCCTGGCAGGCTGAAGGATGTGCCGATGCACCATTCAGTGTCATAGTTATGGGTGTTACATCGTGGCCGCTAAAAAGTAAACCTGCATATTTCTTTTAAACAAGATATGTGTTGATAAAAATGTATACTTTTTTTGGGCACATTTCGTTATTTCTTGAGATAAACGCTTCATGCTACTTCCACCTTTATGTTCTCTTGCGAGAACTTGTATTATCACTTGGCTGTAAACATATGTGTGCTGTCCGTGGCAAACCATTTTCTACAAATATGCATGATCTATATGTTATAATAAACCAATATATTAAAAACTTACAGCACATTCTCTAGTAGTATTCTGCCAGTCCTCCGGGTTTGTGAGGAAACTTGCGATAGATGTTTTTAAAACTCTAGAAAATACTTCCAACTGTTGTGCAGCAGTTGATATGCTAGTAATTTCTCCTTGGAAGCCAGCATCAGATATTAACTAAAATAATATGCTGTTCTATTAATAGTAGGTGCTATTGTTGTAATGTACCTTAATTGTAAAATTTAGCATTAAACAGTCTGGATATTCTTCAGCTAATCTGTAAATCAATGATCTCCATGTTGGATGTTCAATTAATTCTGTCAACCAAGCTGGGGTCTCTCCTTCTTCTGTAAATATTGTGTCAGCTTTTTTGGGATCGAATGTTTTGAGAATCATTTCTTTAAGGTGATTTTCAACCATAGCTTGAACATCTGTTACTTTTACCCCTGAAGCACGGGGTATACTGCCACATTAAAACATGATATAAAGGAAATACAAAATAATAACTACCTCCAATTATTAACCATTCAGCTATTAAATTAGCCATTTGTGCTACTGCCGTGTAATTTTGTGATAATTGTTCGATAACTTGTACAGGGTTACCTCCAGATTGGAAATATCTACAACAGTTTTACGATATTATACAACATATTATTATGATAACAATGTGATAACCTTTTAAGTTGGGAAAATATACCAGGTTCCATAATATAATCGGGTGTTGAAAATTTCTCTGCACATTCTGCAAGGACTAATTCGGGATTCTCCAAATTATCATCACCACCTTCCGACTATGCAATAAAAATTAGAATTTATCTCTTTTTTTGCAATATTAAAAATACACACCTCTTCATCCAACATATCGCCCCCATCCCAATGCCTATCATCAAATTCTTCATCCATGGCAACGTTTTCTTACTTTGAATTGGTGAGCCACAGAATAGTTCTCAACGGTTTAGTCACACAGCAAGAGTTAGGTTAAGTTTATGTTACGTTGTTTTGTCAATTTTGACATTTTGTGGTTATGTTACCTTTTATTTTGCATGTGATATCCATGTTATGTTGATATTGGTTTATTGAAAATAAAGTATCAAAATCATTTAATTAAATACAAAAAAGTAGTGGTGTTGAATATTGAATAGGAATTATTGCTGATATTGAAATTCAGTAAAAGAATGAGTATTTTGCCAATAACTCTGGAGTTTAGGTATTTCTTATAATTTAATATAAACATTGTGTCCATCTATTTTAATAAATTTATGGAGTTAATGGATAAAGGTGAACTTATATTTCAGTGGCGGGGCAGAGCTTTTATTTAACAATAAAAAAAATCATAGCGTTGAATTACCATACAAGGATAAATGTACAAAATTCTATTAATACGAAGAGAAGGTTTTTTTAAAATTTTAAATTAATTTGTAGGGAAATTGGGAGACTTGTTACTTTGGCTAAGAGATAATCTATTAAGTGAAAGACCAGAATTGTTTTTACAAAATAATTCTATGTAAGCCCTTAATATTTTTTTTCTGTAATATCTATTGTGTGTAATTTATCTATAATTTTTTTATAGTCGACCGGGTATTCTAATATTAGTAAATGATTCAGATTGGGAATTAATGGTAAGTTTAGCGGTGTTATTCACATACTCTTGGTACAATCTGTTTTTTTTTTTAGGATACTGTTGATTATGTTATTCAGCCAAATGATAACATAGTTTTTATATCTACATTGCATGGTGGTTAACCTTTTAACTATTTCTGTGATTATTGTATTTTATGATTTTTTTTAATTAAATATTTTTCACAAAATTGTCTTTTGTTTCTTATATAAAAAGAATTAAAATGTTTAAAACTGGATCCATTTACGTATTTCTAAATAATTAAGGTAGCAAGCACTAAATTTTACTGTTATATCTATAGATTTCGTCAATATTTTAGTTCAAATAAAATGCACAAGATGGCTCTCCCCAATCGACAAAATCTTGTGATTTTAGACAAAATTATCAAACTAATACTGTGTTCGTACAATAAATTTTTGCATTGTTTATAATTTGTAATTAATATTTATAAAAAAATGTAGATAGCTGCAGTGTCGAAATTATGGTACGTCGCAGTGCCGATGTACTTTTGTTCATCAACCATTGATTAGGGAAATAGGAACTAGATAGCAAATGTGCTTTAAAAATCTTTTACCCTGCTATGGGAAAACGCATGACGGGAAAAAAAATGACATCTGCTCAGGCAACCAGTGAAACGACAAAACCATGGTACAAATAATACGGTATGCTTACGCGCATACGAAAGTTACGTCAGATAGGAGCATAAATGGCGCCACATATATAAATATTATTATATTAAAATCGATTTCGACCGTGAGGGTTTTGTTCATGAAAATCCGGACGGGGTTACGGAACATATTTTAAAAACGTTAAGGTGTTTTCGCAATTCAATTTTCTAGAAAAACCACGAAAACACCTTGTAAATACACACGAAACAATTGTAGAAATAAACATGAGCGCTACTAGATGGCGACAAGATAGATAAAGTAAATTTAAACTTAAAACGGGCTTTTTTAAAGCAAAGCTGCATTTGAATTACATTAATTGGTAGTTGTGAATAATTTGGATTTTAACATTTTGCTATTTACCATACATGTATTTTATTGTTTTCGATACGCTCCTTAATTACGTCACCTGACCGGACTTGACGAATTAGAGATTCAAAACGAGCATACCGTATTATTTCTACCGTGGACAAAACTATTTTAATTGCATAACACCAAACGTCAAATCGAACAAAGATCTGCAAATTGGCATCTACAATTTTTGTGATGCCATGCACCACTACGAACACAAACGACAGACGAGGTAAGGAAAGCAAAGAGGTAAAAAAGAATATTTCATATTTTACCATAAATAAGTAAGTATATATTTAAGTATATTTGTTTCTTTGTACCATCGAGGGGTGTCCAGAAAATATGTTTAGATGTGGAACTTAAATTAAAAAATACTTATACCATTAACAATTTTTTTTTGAAATATTTCTACATCTTATTGTATCTAAATTATTGCAAAATAAGTTAACATTTTCCGACCTCGAAGACCACGTCTATGATCATGCTGTAAGAGAAACCTTACATCAGAGGCAATTAATTTATAATATTACAGCATGCTACATCAAGATTAAATTATATAACTGGGCTGCACAATAAACGATTGACGAAATAGGGACACCAATCCGGCAAAAATTTGATAAGCTAGTTCAATTTGCTAATCAATGTATGTATGTATGTAATAGAAGGGTGGTGTTACACTGCGACCTAAAAGACCTATTGTTGCTAATCAATGAATGAATAAATATTTTATATTATAGTGTCTTCTGTTTTACTTTTAACACTAATAAAATAAGTAGAATAGAATGCATGCTCAGCAGTTCTAGGAATATGTGCAAGCTCTTGTACTAAATTTAAAATATATTATAATGTCTTAAAATCAAGTTTACTTTATTTTAATTTTAATTACTACATTTATTTACATTAACTATTTCTCAATACTTCAGTGCTTCTTTCTTTCCATACATTATAATTGCTAACAGATTGTGGTTTTATCTCGAAAGTAACGTTTAAAATTTATAAATTATATGAAGGAGACCTTGGCGAATAAAAATAGAATTTCTGTAATAATAAATGTTAACATTAAGTACAATAGTATGTACATGCTTAGCACAATGGAGTTTTTTAATAAATTCAAACTTTATTATAATGTCTTAAAAGAAAATTTCATTTATTCAAATTTTAAAAATCCACATTACTTAAATTTGAAAACAATAAATTTCAAGTTCCTACGACTATTGACATTAATTTGTTCTAATTTAAACTATTTTTCACTACTTTATTACTATTACAATTATAACGTACTGGCTGTTAAAGTAAAGTACTTTATTTAAGATAACATAAAAAAAGGGTTTACAAAACTTTAATCATTGAATTAAACCTTGTACATTGACAGTCCAGGAGACTCAAGTTTTGGGCCAGAAATGTCCACTAGCTAGTGATGGGCACCATAATGGGCACAATCGAATCCATGTGGGTTTTGGGCGCTATAGAATCGCCGATTGAACCTACCTTAAGTTTGGCCGGGACAGCCTCTATATCAGTTTCGGAATAGAAAAAGTATTTTACAACATTTATAATAAATTTTATAGTTTCTCGGAGTTTTTAAACAGAACATTAAATATAATTAATTTTTTAAATAAATGGAAATGTTCTCCATTTACTTGTTGGCAACAACCTAATCTATAATAAAACTCTTTTCTAACTTTCTCCAAAACTCGAGGTGAAATATTCCTTGTTGTCTGTAGTTTTTGTTTGAGATCATTAATGTTGTCTGACTTTGTTGCATACACTTTATTTTTGAGATTCGCCCATAACAAAACTCAAAGTGAAAGTTCTGCCGATGTATTGACTACTCAACTCAACCACTCTATGACCTATCCATTTACTAGGAAAGGTCCCTCTAAGTAGCTTCTTACAAATTGGATTTTGCTCCATCTTGCTGAAACTAAACATTTTCACTTGATAAGGTCAGATCTATCACATTGAGATATAAATTTGCCAGAACAAGAACAACGACGTTATTTCTAACGATATTCAAATATTTTACCGCTGTCAAAATCCCATCAATAAAAATTGGACCAATGATATGGTTACCGATCAGACGTTCACCTTTTGGTGATATTGCGTATGTGCCCCACGTATCCAATGAGGATTACTTACAGTTCTGGTGATTTACTTCTCGGTTCAACATAAAAGTCGATTCATACGAGAAAAGAATAGAATCAAGGGTTAACTCATTTTTGATGTTCAGTTTATTCATTAATTCTTCGTAGAGCTGTATTCTACGATCTGGATCGTGTTCGCTTAATTCCTGTAGAAACATCATTTTATAGGAATGAAATTTTTAAAACAGTTGGATGGCTAACGTTATTTTCTCGAGCTATTTTGCGTGAACTTGATATTGGATTCTCTGCAACACTTAATAAAATTTCTACTTTCACATCGTCTTCCGCAAAATGGCATTTTCTTTTTCTTTCCGTGAATAAATTTTAGAAATGTTTTCTTGCGAAATATTGGGCAATTCAAGATACTTGTGATTAAATATATCAGCAACTTCCATTTGAGTTCTAAACTAATTTCTGTGATCTATCATCATCAAAATTTCTACACAATGGCTTTCTGTTAAACATCGCATTGTTTATTAAGGAGTGAATGTCTTTCAAAAAGAGATAATTTACAACAATATTCCTTTTTCTGTGGACGATAATTTCATGCTGACTATGTTTTATTGCTTGACTATTTTTGTTTTGGTTGGCCAAACGATTCGTATATAAGAAATGTTTTTTTTTTCCAAATGCTAGAGGAAAAAGTTTTACACACGCGTGTACCGTTCTTTGCTGGTATGTACTGCAACTAGGCGATAAGCATTGTATGAAAATAATGTTCGCTTTAAGAAAGTATACTTTTTTACTTTTACGCTTTTACAAAATTAATAGTCCAATATTTTCATTCAACAAATAAGTCGCCTAGTAACGTAAACTTTCGAAAAAAATATTCGCACTTTTCTGCACTGAAATAGCCCCGTGCTCTGCAACGAGGGTCAGTTTTTTGGTACTCATAATCAGTGTACCTTTTTTCGGCACCAGTGCAACAGTGGAATGCAAAATACTATGCTAGTGCGCACTGACTTTCTCAGTGGAACATATCAATGGTACTTAGTGCGCCCCAGTGCAATGAGTGGAATGCTCTATAAATCAAATTCAAATACCGTCGTACAGTTTGTATATATATTGAGGTTTTATATAATTTTTGTTCAATTTTCCTTTACCTATTTTATTATGGGTTAGATTAGTTAGTATAATTTTTGGATTGTGGATTCCTTTTGGATTCTACACATATGGAGTTGCTTTATATTATGATCAGTACGTATTCGGCCAGAATTGCGACAGTAAACCAATGCCCGTAATAAATACAAAGTATAATGGCATTGAGCAGAAAGTAATGGGTGGTTCATGTGCAGCACGAAGAATAGGAACATCAACGGTGCTTAGTAGTAATAAAAATAGCGTTCCTGGTAGTAGGAACACGTGGCCAAGAACGTACGGCTCAACCTGTCAAGATAGGGCTTTCTCTCACTTGCAGTTTTACCTACGGCTACGGCATCGCCTCCGGCATCTCTCGCACGGGATCTCCATATAAACGACCTCATTATGCCGTTTAGTCCGCACCCTTATCCCTCGCATCTCGTAAAAGTTAACCCTAATATGTAAAATATTTGTATTTGTAATCCGACATATACTGGTTTTATATCGTTTTGGTCGCTACCGAAGTCTGTTTTTGTTTAGTCTGCTGCGAGAAAACTTTCCTTCTATATCCTTTTAAAATATTAACTTCTCCAATACTTGCGGTTATTTACACTCATAACAATATACTGAAAACTGAATAACTAATGGCTTATACACGTACGTATGCACTGTCGAGTTTGTAGCAGCATTTTATTAATGTTTGGTTTCTGCTTTGTTAATAATCTCCATAATACATTTACAGAGAAAAAGAAATTGTAAGTCAATCAAATATTCAAAGACGCAAGCAGAGGGCTTGTTTAAATACGCTGCCACCAGACTTCTTTCTTGCCAGCAAAATTTGGAACTAGCAGAATGTAATCTTTTCTAATGAAAAGGTGTTTTCTTCCTCCGAAGATGCTCCTGTTGTCTTATGGAGACGAAAAAATATTAGATATAATGGAAAACATAAGACAACAGTTCATTGCAGGAAGAATAACCGCCGGTTATTGGCGCTGAACGTGCGATGGAAGTCCTGGAGCATTGATAATTGTAACACCACCTCGCTTCACGTCAGAGCGCTACGTCCAGGTATTAGAAGAAGTGCTGAAGCCCTCTGTAAGGGCCATATATCCAGAAGATGAGATGAAAGTAATTACCTTTGTACAGGACAACAGCCCGGTACATACTGCTGAAATTGTAAACAGGTGGTTCATTGAAAGTAATGACAGCGAGTTGTTGAATTGGCCTGCAAAATCCCCCAACCTTAATCCCATTAAAACACTGTAATTCAACATTTGGCTATTCCTTTTTTAATTTTTTGAAACACTGTAGTGAGTGCATTTTTCAATATTATAATGTCACAGTTGTTTCCAAAAGTAATAAAATTAAAATATATAAATAAATTAGAGTTTGAAACTCATTTCGTTCTATAAATGTAGACCAACCAGTACAATTGATCTGAGTAGTATAGAGGCCTACCGCCTAGCACCATCCCTTCCTTACTAAGACGGAGACCGTGAAACTTCTAGTATTACGTTACCTCTTGCACCACTTAAAAACCGTGTTCGGCCAAACTTAATATGTATCTGTATTAGCTATGGTCAAGCCCGGATAACACTGAAGCCTACGAAGCCCTCGAAGGGGCTTCAGGCACCACATTTTTGGGGGCGCAAAAATTTAAGAGACACCAATCGCATAAATCATAAATATTCAATAATAATCCTGCAAAGGGGGAAATAAACGAAGACACTATAGAATATTTTTGCTTTCATGGATTCAGTCGAGACAATAAGGATTTAAATTTTGAAAAAACATTAAAAGTTGATGGTAAAAAAATCGATTGTTAACCAAATCAGTGTTTATTAAATTATAATAGAGGTTATTTTGACATTATGACATTGGCTTATGGCTTTTATTCCTCTAATGAAATATCAAAGGGCGCCAATTTTAGATGGATTTCAAGGTGCCCAGGAGGTTAATTCGGCCATGGCTATGGTAAGTGAAATTGCCACTAAACAAACAAATAAAAGCACGTAGAAGTTTTGGTTAATATATACAATGAATGTAGGTATCTTGAAAATAACGAAGGACACGTTTTTAAAGCAGTTATATCAATATAGACTGCACTAGGCCTGAACTAAAAGCCTATGACATAATCTAAGGCGGCGGCTGTACACCAAACTCATACCTACAGCATATATGTATGTATATAGCGTAATGAGTACCAAAATTGCTCATTACTTGAACAAGTGCGCGTTTGGATGCCATCGGCTTATGCACGTTGGAGGTTTGTTTCAGTACTTACCTACTTACGTGTAAAACACTTCGCAATTGTAAAAATCAGATAGGAAAATACGAAAATTCGCTGTGGACGGCGACATTTTGTTTGGCAGTGTACAATATCCATAACAGTTTGTAATAAAATCAAATATTGTTCGAATTAAAAAATAAAGTACTCCGAAGAAATATCTGAATTTAAGCGTTTATCCCTCTACTTTCTTCAATTCATATTGTGCTAATTGTGACACTTAGTTCGATCATATGATGCTAACCATTGCAGGCAAATCTCGTCCACTTCTTCAAGGTCCATTGCAGCTATGGTTGCAGCTATCCGCTGCTTGGTTTGGTAAAATGATCATGAAGTATCGTTAATATCCTCTGTTTATGTCTTTGCGGATGTCTGGTTACATTTATAGTTCCGTTAGTTTTTATAATATTAAGTTATATGCACCAACCTTACCTCGTATATAGGTATTATGTACTTGTTTGGTTAGGGTAGATGGTAGATAATGGATAGAAGGAATAAAAGACGTTTTAGATGATAGCTTACAAAACGATTTACTATACCCTCAACTTTAATTCTCTGTTTGATTCTCGCGAATGAAAACGAAGAAATAAATTAGTAGGTGCTACTTTTTCAATATATTGCTATGGAAACAGGTGCATGGAATATATTTTAGAGTCATTTAAAACAGGTTTCAAAGCCCAAGAAAGAAGTATTTGAAAGTTGAAGTGCATACTCGGCTGCCTATTCGAGAGGCAAATTCTGAATTTGTTAAAAATGACTATAAAAATAGACCATCTTAGCAATAGGTGCTAAGTATAGCCTTATATGATAGCTGACTCATTTACAGTAGACTCGCGATTATGTGAACTAATCACATTTCACATATTTCATCATTTCTCAAAAGTAGTATTCATATGGTCGCGAGGCTACTGTATTATATTTTTGTTATTAAGAATCATAGGGAAATTATTTAGTTAGAGTAGAATCATTTCAATTGTTGTGAAATGTATACTTATTGTTAGAATAGGTAGCCTCGTGTAGTACCTTTTTTAGGTGGAGCACGGGGTTGGGATGATTTGTAATAATTTAGTTTTCATAAATAAAGTATAGCCTTATATATGTATAATGTAAACTTTATTTTATTTTTTTTTTATTTTTTATTTCATTCTTTTGTTTCTTCGGTAACATTTGCTGTATTCTCATCAAGTTAGAGTAGATAACGGTATCTTAATGTCAGTGACTGGTTATCCATTCGAATTTGATGATATCTTAATACTTTGTTGGATTTGACATTTAATAAATATTTGTTGATTCAACTGATTCTTGCTGACAAAACATCTTTGTACGGTCAAACAACTTAATGCGTTAGACTAAATAAGTTATTATTTGCTTTAAATAAATACCTGTGATAAAATATATTTTGTTGATTTAACGAATCTTTTCTCCCTGTGTAGGAAAATGATCTATTAAATAAATGAACGTACTTTTTTTCCCAATCTCTCGTTCTTTCATCTTTTTTTGGCGAAAGCAAATAGGATTATCTAGTTCTGCACGTATAGTCTAAACCTAATTAATTGAATTCAGGATTTTGCAGAATTTACTACTAGTTGTTCGATTATCACGATCCTCGACATGAAAGGCTTGTAATTAGAGGCATCCAGAACAGTGTAACGAAGTTAATTAACTGATGAGAATGTTTTTTCTGGTTTCTATTTTTATATCAAACGTAGGGCTCTTTGCGTCTAAACATAGAAGAAGAGAATTTAAGGAACTAATATATGGAAGTGATATTTTTCCAAAAATTCGTTGTTGCAATTGATTTTTACTCCTCTCGTTTCATTTTGTTAATTCTTCGAATCCGTTTTCTTTCCTCCCCATCCCCTTTATTAAATAATAAATGTATTAATCTTTTAAAATTTATATTTAGAGACAATTGTGAGAGACAATAATGAAATACAAATAAAACTATATTTCAGATCGTTTTCGCGTCTTTTCGAATTGCCTATGACATTTTTATGTATGTATATGTGCTCTATGTATGTTGACACTGCCAATATCTGTAAGGATCTAAAGGAAATAAAGATATATTACTATATATTATTTTTCTATATACCGGGTGTCCCAACTAATACACTTGCAGCTTTGTAAGTTGTATCTATTTTTATCCATCTATGTTATTTTTCAATCTTAACTGCCGCGACTTCTGTAAAAAATATTTAAGAATGCAAAACAGACAAATTACAAATATTACGCCCTTTTCTTTTTTACATTTACTAGAGCGGGACAAAATGCACTTCCACAGTTTTTTTTATTAAGGAAATATATATAGAAAACCGTTTCAAAATGAAATACATCTTAGAAGGTACTGACAGTGAGTAACTATTAAATAGCTAGTAAAATCATTCACGGCATAGTTTAAATTAAAGTATTTGCATTTTAAAGGATATTCAGTAAAGAAACAATTACGTTTTTCTTTCATGATTATTAACATTTTGCGTTTCTATTATCTATATTATTTTTTTTATTTATATTAATTATAAAATAAATTATACTAACTCATGGTCTAACATTTTATATAGATTTCTATATAGCCAGAATTGATATATAATCATGTTAAAAACTGTCCAAACTAACTTAACATTAATCACCAATTCTGGCCTGAAGATATGTCCTTAGGCACGAATAGCGTTATTTTTATTTCTACGTTATCAGTTATTCACACAGAGCACACAGTAAGTTATTTAATAAATATCTACTAAAACTTCTCGTTTCATACATAAACTGTCATTGAACAACAAATTTGAGGTAAGTATATTGTATATTTGTAGCAAACCATTACCTTCTATATATCAGGTGTTTAGTCAACGTGCATTAATAATACTGTTTCCTTATCACAAGTAATTCAAATAGCTTGTATTAATTATGAAGGTGTGGCAGCCGTTATAGAATAGTTCATTTACAGCAATACACCTACTACTAGACATGGGCATATCTTTTACTTACTGCAACTGCATATATACATTGGCTTAACTACTTCAGTTCAATTATCATAAGTAACTTCATAAGTTACCGGTATGAAGCAGACCGTAAGTAACTTAGATTGCTTCTGTTAGTATCAGTGTTTAGGATCTCTTTTTTACTAGTGCTAAGGAATATGTGCTTTTGTCCCGTATTCAGCTGAACTTTTTACTTACGATAATTATATTTTTATTTATGATTATTAATTTTTTTCTCAGTGCAATCAAAAAAAAAACATCGCACAAACGTGATCCTCCCTATCCAAAGAACCGCATACAGGATATAAAGCGTTATACAACGCGTCAGTAATACATTTCTGTTTTTAACATCCAAACTGTGAATCGGTTATAAGAGATTGTTTATTTAAGAATAAACAAAGTTGTTTGTTAATTCTTTCTCTAAAATTTTGCTAAATATTGAAAGTACACTGTAAAAAATTACAGTAATTTTGCCATGGTAAATCGAATATTACATGTAATAACGTTGTGAATTTACCACAATAAATCATGTAAATTTTGTTTTACATGTTTTTTTCTAGGATATTTAACATGGAAAAAGAAATTTCGGTAAAATTTATAGCTTTTTCATGTAAGTTTAAGATATAACAAAAATTCAAAAGGAAAATACAGGAAAAAACATGTACAATTTTGTATTTACTCTCAAAATTTACTTAAAAGTGTAAAATTGACATTTTTTTGGGGTATTTAGTGCACTTTAAAAGTAATTTTACTAGTGAACTATTAATTTTGCTGTAAAAATATGAGGATCTTTTATATTTATTTGTTTTTACTTGAATTTTCGGGTAAAACTATAGATATCATGGGAAACACGAAATTCATACGCCGCAATGTGGTTGGCTATTGGATTATTTATCTGTGCGCGTAGGTAATTCTATTCGTTTGCGGAACTTATTATTGGCTCAATGATATCATGTACGTCACAAACAATCGTAGGTCTCGCGTTAAGCGTGTTCATTCTTGATCCCTGGTTGAGCGATTCAGTATGACCTATTAGGTGCTATAAAAGAATTAGGTAAGTTGCTTGCTCTCTTTATAAAAATACATATGAAAATTACTTCAGTGTTCGGTAAATATAGAGTTCATATAAATATTACATACGAATTTTACAGTACAATCTTTGAAAAACACATCAGCATGTGAAATTTACTAGATGGTAGAAATTTTACCTTATGAAGCAAATTTACCTGTAAAATTGTAGGCAACTTTGTTACCAACGATTTTACATGTAATTTTAGTGCAACTTTTTTACAGTGTAGTACTACTGGTCGGTGATTAATTATATCGTCGCCTTTTTTGAATACAGTTATTATCTTGGTGACCTTAAGTATCTCAGGGAACATATACCCTTCGACAAACATAAATTGAAAATGAAACAGTTAGGGGTTGGCTAATTAAAAATTTGACATGTTTCAGCAAATTATATAGAATTTCATCCTATCCAGATGATTTCTTTTCGGATATCTCATTTATAACAATAATAAATTCCGAATTCATTAATTGGTGCTAAAACCATAGTACAACCGTTACTATGTATAGGATTTTTACTCGTGATACTGCTAAAGTGTCCATTAAAATACATGGCCAATTTATTAGGATCGCTACATGGTGCTCCCCCAATCTCTAGTTCCAAATTTTCATGGCAATTAAATAAGCCTGTTTCTAGTTTTATAATGTCCTAAGCTATTTTAAATCTATTACTGGAATTCAAAATTTTATTTTTTATTTATTCACTTATATCTTCATTTTTATGTGCCTTTTATTTAAAACCTTCCTACATATAATATAAATAGGTATTGTTCTTAAATTATTCTCTTGTAAGATGGCTAGCGAGAAAATAGCGGATGTAAAAATGGAAATAAACATCCTACTTCTGAATATAAAAATTCGTTAACGACCCCAAGTGACACGGCGGCTAACTAACGACACCTGGCGTCGCGCCAATGTGTCCCATCATGCTTTACATAGTTACCGTTATCTCGTTATTACGACATTAAAATGAAGGTATATTCTCGTTCTTTCTTTTCGGTTAAGACAGATTCTTTGTCGGTAATCATTAATTATATAAATGTTTACTTATTTATTCCGAAAAGTATTAAATTTCAGTAAGGTAGTTAATAGCTCAAAAACTTCTTTCCACTAAACTTACTATTGTAGCTGAAAAAAATCAAAATAACCAGTATATAACGCTGAATTGTTGCGTCTAGCCCACATCTCGATAGCTTTAGTAGTTTTTGAGAAAATGGTATATAAACATGAAAAAGAACTGATTCTCTTAGAACGATCGATTTTCTTTCGTTGTTGGAATTCTGATTTAGATTAATCGATATCTTATCAGAAGCATCAAAATATCATTGCTGGTGCCCACTTACGTGTATCTTCACGTGTACATGCCTCGCGGACTCGCGAAGAAAATCTACATGTTTCCTGAAAGTTCTAGCCATTTCACACGAGAAATTTTTATTACGAATTGACGCACCGTACCCTCTGTGAGCAGACGAATGCCATCATCTGCTGGTACAGCCGGAAAATCCCTAATTTCAAATTTAGCTCGCGCTTCAGTAATAAAAAAATTATTATTGTTATTAATAATTAAAGAAACAGCAACGGTATTTTCTTAGCCAGTAGCTGGCCAATAGGAAGTCAAGCTCTGGTCAAGCTCTCCCAAGCTCTGCGCTTGTTACAACAGTTCTTGACGTGAGAGTCATTTAACGGTTTTGTTTGAAGTTATCACGCACATACAAACAAATTAACAGCTGATGAGGAACATGTCAACTTGACAGTAGCAAATTTTGATTGCGCAGAATTGCCATCTCTTTTGAGTACTTTCTAGCATTTAGCCAGTAGAAGTAAATTAGCGGACTTATGGTCACGATTTTCTCCCCCTGGAGATCAAAGGTGCTGACGATGAGTGTCCGTTCTTCATGAGATTTTCCTTGACGACTTTGGCAAGAAACATGTATCCAAGGACAGACACTGCTTGTCCGTTCTTGTTGAGATGTTCCTTGACGATATAAACGTTAAATTTTCCTTTCTTATTTTATTATATTCACTGGTTCAATTTCATGTGTTCATGTTTTTTCTTGTTTGTGACGCTTTTTTGTTTTTCTTTCTCTTCTGTAAAATGGCGTTTTCATTCGTTTTGAACTAGTGACTAGATGTATAAACTATCGTAAATCTGCATCTATTTTGGGTGTATAAGAGGCGCCATGTGTCTGTCACTTATTTATCGATTGTACCAAGCTATTCGCAACTAATACAAATAAAATACTTTCTTATATCTAACAATTGAATTAATAGAAAAAGGCAATTACCGTAAAGAACACAAAGTGGTGTTGGAATCACACTATCGTAAAAGAATGTGCTGGTCATAACCGCCATTTTGGGTACTTAAAATGTACTTCTTTCTCTAACAGGGGTTCCTTATATATTGCAGTATTTTGTGTATCTAGTGACTTTATTTTGAACCCAAATTATATAATATTTTTTACAAATTAATTACAATATTACCTTAATCATTAGTAGTGCTTGCCTCTTTTAATAAAATGACAAAATACATAACGTTAACTTTGTGCGGTACTATAATTCTAAATGTTCAATAAATATAACGTTTATATCAATATTTTAATTTACTGGAATTAGTTACTGCTAGTGACATGAAATACAATTTTATTTTAACGTATGTGGTTAATTCCAAGACTGATTACAATGCGTGCAAAGTTAAAAATTATTCTTTCCTACAAACACATGAACTAGTGAACTAGTGAAAACCAAATAAACAATGTGACATGATGCTTCTATACAGAGTTGACTGAAAATGCTTTTCCCATTATGTTTCAATCGTATGATTTTTTTTTGATTAAGTGTAATTATTTTAATTTTAATGTGTTACTCATTTGTTCAAAATTCTTTTTATGGAAGCGTTAGAAAGTGCTAGCTGCTAGTATGTTGTCGACTTTAGAATGCGGTGAGCCTTTTCTCAGAAGTGAATTAATATGTTTAAAATATTTTTGGTGTGTATTCTTTTAAATTCTAATTAAATGAAGGTCACCCCGGAAAGTTTTTTTTTATTAAATTAAACCCAAACATGTATTATGATAAAATGAAAATTGCGAAACGAAATTTTAAGTTAAACTAAAAGATGCTTCTTTGTTTATTGTATGTTATAAATGCTGACCAGCGAATCCCACGTTACTCTCTAGAAGGGCGTTTGAAGTTCAGAGAAATAACGCCTTCGATCATTCTTGCGCCCTCTTGTAAAGAGGTGCGGAACGAGTTTATCAGTGTGGAATGACGTCACAACCAAGGTTTATAAAAATTCTTTACATGGCTGTTTTGAATCAATTAGTCCGCGGTCCTTCGATTTAGCTACAGAAAAGCACGCGTTTTTCTTCGTTCCGAGCATTTCCATAACTTAAAGTTAAAATTAAACTTCTCTTCTTAAATTTTGCAATTAGAATAAGCTTGAAAAATCGAGAACAGGAAGCAAAAGCTTTCCTCGAGAGGTGTTTTGTTTTTGTGCTCTAACCGTTCGAAAAATTCCCCTTTTCTTTCTTTAAATTTTTGTGAGTGTTGTGCAAGTTTTGTGCCTTATAATTTGAATTACAGGAAGAATTAATTACCCACATCGGTTGGTAAGATGTTCAAAATTTCTGGTTAAAACTAACCATTGCAAATACGTAAAAACTGTAACTCGTTCGCTCTCTCTCTCTCTCTCTCCCTTAAAAAAATAATAATTTTTTGTAGTAAAAATTATCAGTGCTTTTGTTAAATAACTTTTCAAATTTCAAAATATTCATCCAATTAATTGTGTCTTGTTTCTTTTACTCGTTATTTTAATTTAATTTGTAGCTTGTTAATTCTATCGTCACAATTTATTCAATATATAATTGTAAAAAAATAGTCACCCTATTATTTCGCCATACCTAATAAAAGAAAAGAAGATCAATTTGTACCTACAGCAAAGTTTTGGAGAGGAAGATATTTCGGTAAGAGGAAGCCGATGAGGTGGGTAAATCGACAATCTTTAGGCTAACTAACGGTTCTGCTTCGACTGACTGAGGAAAACACCGTTGGAAGGCATCTTTGGCTAAAACTTCTAAAACTAATCGCTACCGAACAAAAAGATTGCTTTCCAGCAGTGACTCGTCAATCAAAAGAACAGGTGGGGTTATCTGTGAAACGGGATTTGGTTTTGCTTGAGTGAATTTGGGCTGACCATTCGCAAAAGTTTACAGGTAAGAAAACCCGTTCCGTTACACAGTTATTAGCAGAAATACATTAATTCGTTAATTATTTCATACTGCAAAAAGCTTGCGATCTTTGCATATTAGCTGTCCTGCCGGCCTTTCCAGATCTGATATCGACATATGTCGATTTGTCGCACCTATGTACATATGCCTCGCTAGCTCAAATGGTATAGCGTTCGTTCGGTAAACGAGAGTATGCAGCTTCGAATTCTGCGTGAGGAAATTTTTTCATGGAAAAATTCTTCCTAATTACTACAGTTATTAGCAGACTCACATTAATTCCTTTATTACTTCAATAAGTTTGAAATAGTTTCAAATTGTTTTCAGTCAAAATGTTCTATTTATTGACTGAAAATAAAGTCGGCTGTAATAAATAAGTAGAAAACTTCCTTACAATAGAGAGTTTAATAATAAACGACAAAAAAAACAACAGCCCGAAGAAGAATGTCAATAAAACGCACCCTTCATTATACCTGACATTAAACTTGATGAATGCAAAGCAACAAAAAATTTAATCCATACTTCACATAAGCTATACCTCTGCACAAATGAAAAACTACGATTACCTCTAATTAAGGATACTAAATAATTATACACTATAAAAACGTACTATTACCTTGCATCAACATTCAATCCTCCAGTCATAAGAAGCTTGAGTTCACAATTAAATGCAGGGTGTATTCTCAGCTGTAATTTAATGGGAGCTGATTATATTTTAAATATGCAAATAATACAATTTATTTTATTATAATTTTTCTTAGTTCTTTACTAATCTTCTATCTTAAAAAAAAATACATCCGAAAGAATGAACTGCGTGTAGTTAATAATAGCGTGGAATTGTTTTCTCTGTTGCTAGCATTTATATTCCTTAATAATGCATCAGAACTCACTAGATAAAATATACAGGGTTTTCCACGGAACTGGCTGGTTAGAAGTTTTCCGGCTTAACGAAATTCCTCAGTTTTAAAAAATTGGGGTTTGCAACAATTTGGCATTTACTTTCTTTCTAAAATATTTTCACCTTTCTTGCACTTCCGGTTAACCGGAAGTCGCCACGAACTTTGTTATTTTAAATGGAACACCCTATATATTATTATATTTTTGAATTTACCATAAAATTCTATGACGATTACCATTAGGGTATCTTATACCTATCTTCAACTGTTTCTAAGATATTACGATTTTTGTTAAAATTTTGACATTTACATTGTTGTATGTAATTGATTAATTCTCACTTGATTTAAGTGTCAGAAATCTCCGACTTTGAAATCAACAAGTACTAACATTGTTTTACCAAAACGTAGAAAAAAAATTCAGTGACATTATACAGGATGTTTAAAAATTAGTGACATATCCAAGAATTTTGAATGTTGCAAAACTTAATTTTTTCAAATAGAACACCCTGTACATTTTTCTATTTTTGGATGTACAATTAAATTCTATACCAATTTGCTGTAGCATTCCCTATACCCATCTTCAGTAGTTTTCTTTTAAATTACTCGTTTTGTTTATTACCGCTTTCAAATGGCCGAATAATTTCTATCTGGTGGGCCATGACTTTAACATCACAACAATTTATTATTATTAGTAAGTATTATTGTTATAATCATTGTTTGTTACACGTCGCGTGTTCAGATCGATGAATATTATTGTGGAACTTATCAATTAGATAATGAAAAATATTGGAGGAGCTTATTCTAACCTGGATACTATAAATTTATTCTAGATTCACTGAGAATGCAGGAAGAACTTATGGAGAATTCAATGTAATTAAAGGAATTTATTGGTTGTTAATATATCTAACGGAATCCAGAAATGAATTGAAATGATTTCTCTTAGTAGCTTGGTTTCAAATTAAGGGAAATGGCATAAACGATAACGACGACAACATAACAAAAATTGTTTCACTAAAACGTAGTGTGCTTGTCAGACAAATGTTTTAAAGTTTTTGATATATTAAAGTATTTTCAAAATTATAAAGGTTTTTATGAAGAATTTTTAGATACATGTATACTTAACAAATGCAATTTACAAGCAGCATAAACTTGAACCATGACATAGAGCGTCAAAAAAAATGCTCAATGTGAATTCCGTCTACGTCCAAGCATTTTATTATTCGACGTCTTAATGTGTCGCCTTATACTTCTTCTCACTTCAACTGGGTCTAATTCATCAAACGTTCTCGTCACACGAATCATTAAATCTTACTTGGTAAGTACCGAAAGTTGCGTACAGTGTGTAATCTGTGTAATGTATTATTTCAAAGTTTTCTGAATTTTATTAGATATATTAGCCGAAAATAAATTCCTATAATTACCGTAAATTCTCTATAAGTTCATCCTGCATTCTCAGTGAATGTAAAATAAATTTAAAGTATCCAGGTTAAAATAAGCTCCTTCAATATTTTTCATTATCTAATTCATAACTTCCATAATAATATTCATCGATCTGAACACGCGACGTGTAACAAACAATGATTATAACAATAATACTTACTAATAATAATAAATTGTTGTGATGTTAATGTCATGGCCCACCAGATAGAAATTATTCGGCCATTTGAAAGCGGTAATAAACAAAACGAGTAATTTAAAAGAAAACTACTGAAGATGGGTATAGGGAATGCTACAGCAAATCGGTATAGAATTTAATTGTACATCCAAAAATAGAAAAATGTACAGGGTGTTCTATTTGAAAAAATTAAGTTTTGCAACATTCAAAATTCTTGGATATGTCACTAATTTTTAAACACCCTGTATAATGTCACTGATTTTTTTTTCTACGTTTTGGTAAAACAATGTTAGTACTTGTTGATTTCAAAGTCGGAGATTTCTGACACTTAAATCAAGTGAGAATTAATCAATTACATACAACAATGTAAATGTCAAAATTTTAACAAAAATCGTAATATCTTAGAAACAGTTGAAGATAGGTATAAGATACCCTAATGGTAATCGTCATAGAATTTTATGGTAAATTCAAAAATATAATAATATATAGGGTGTTCCATTTAAAATAACAAAGTTCGTGGCAACTTCCGGTTAACCGGAAGTGCAAGAAAGGTGAAAATATTTTAGAAAGAAAGCAAGTGCCAAATTGTTGAAAACCCCAATTTTTTAAAACTGAGGAATTTCGTTAAGCTGGAAAACTTCTAACCAGCCAGTTCCGTGGAAAACCCTGTATAATGTGAAACAAAGATAGATGCATCAATGAATACTCACTATGCTAAATTATATTGCAGTTTTTCAGTAATTAAAGGCAGGAATGCCATTTGCAAAATTGGTGGAGGTGCCAGCTAATTACAAAATTGCATTAAAATATCAGGAATAATAGGCATTTAATTTATCCTAAATAATAAATAACAACACAAATTTTGTTACATCCTTAAGCAAAAAAAAATACTTTTAACAAACAGGGTATATCTAATAGGTACTCGGTTATGCTAGCGTATACGCCTTTATATAGGCTCTTATAAACACTAACACAAAGTTATATTGTCATATATAACATATTCGCTTCAGTTCTTTCAGGGAATACGGAGAAATATTCATAAAAGTATTTTAATTTGATCCGGTGTTCAGCGGAAGTGACATTTTATGTTTATGTCGCGTATATTTACGATACGCGAGTATCGTAAAGCGTCCTTATTTGAGCACGAACAATGTATATATGAGATATTTTTATAGTTTACGGCAATTTTGGAATTAGTATCTTTTCATAAAATAGGTTTTCCTGATGCTTTTTCCTGTGCCCTATATGCAGCTTAATATAAGTTGTAATATTCATATCTACATTGAGAGTAATGAAATGCATCATTCACCGGTTTTCGAACTATTAAGATTTGAATTGTTGGAACTTGTGCTCGTTTCACTCTGCATAAAATTTTACATCTCGTCCAGTGTTATATCATAATCGACTGATACGTACACTGTAATGGTAGAGAAGGCTATTCAGTTCGAACTTTTAAGCTGTGATTTGGACTTAAATATTAAATCATGTTTTAGTGTTGTCTTAGGTTTTTTTGTCTGTTTTAATATTTCTCAATTTTATAATTTTATTGACATAACTTTTTGTGACATATGTTTGTTTTTCGTTGTGACGTTCTAACAACTACAATTAGTAAGTAAGTTTTATTTATTTCCAAAGATCATTACAATGGTATAGTCAAAGGACTCGAAAGGAGCCTACATCAAAAGGAAGTGGCCCTTGCAGTATTTTTAGACATCGAGGGCGCCTTTGATAACACATCAACGCCCTCGATTAACCGATCACTAATGGAACGGAACATTGACCACACGACTAGCAGATGGGTTGACTGCATGCTAAGAGGCAGAGTGGTCTATGCCAATATGCTAGATAAAAACATCGCCATGAGGACCACCAGAGGGTGTCCTCAAGGGGGAGTACTGTCGCCACTGCTGTGGAGCTTGGTCGTGGATGATCTCGTCAGATCATTAAACGACAAAGGAATATGGACGCAGGGGTACGCTGATGAGATTGTCATCGTAGCTAGGGGGAAGTTCCCAGGCGTGGTGGCGGGCATCATGCGTAATGCACTGCGAATGGTGGAGGAATGGTGCCTTTCACAAGGACTCTCAGTTAATCCACAAAAAACAAAGTTGGTTGCCTTTACCAACATGAGAAACTCAATGACCTAGGTGGCATTAGACTGTTTGGGCAGGAGTTACAATTAACCAAGGAAGTTAAGTATCTGGGTGTTACCCTTGATGCAAACTGAGCTGGAAAATCATTTAGTTAACACAACGACCAGGGCCACGCAACTATTCTGGCGCTGCAGGAAGGTTGCTGGCAAAACCTGGGGATTAAAGCCGAAGGTGATCCATTGGCTATATACTGCCGTGATAAGACCAGCGATAGCATACGGGGCGGTAGTCTGGTGGAGGAGGACAGAAGTGTCCTCCGCAGCGAGGCTGCTGACCGCTGTCCAGAGACAGGCGTTGCTGGGTATCACTGGTGCAACTAACAGTACAGGGACCGCCTCTTTGGAGACCATTGTGGGCCTCCCCCGCTGGAACTCTATGTGAGAGCGGAGGCAATGAATGCGATCCTTAAACTGAAAGCCAACAACCTGTGGCATCCCAACTTCAGAGTGGGAGGACACACTTATACTACGGGCACGTTGCTGGACGGGCCATTGCTACAAATGCCCACGGACAGCATGGCACCCGAAATTATCTTCACTGAAAAGGTGAAAATCTCCATACCGAACAGAGACCAGGCGCGTAGTGAGATCACTGCTAACGAAAACTGGTACACGGATGGATCCAAATCCAGCCAGGGGACAGGAGCCGGTATTTGCGGGCCCAGTCGTAATCAAAGGATATTCATAAGCCTGGGGAAACATACAACGGTCTTCCAGGCAGAGGTATTCGCCCTTGCAGCCTGTGCAGAAATGATTGCAAAAGGAGGCTGCATGAGGAGGAAAATTAACATAATGACTGACAGCCAGGCTGTCATTAAGGCAGTCTCAAACCCTGTAACTAGGTCAAAACTAGTTAGGGACTGCAAACAATCCCTGAATGCACTGGCACGAGACAACAGGGTGTCTCTAATCTGGGTGCCGGGACATGAGGATATAAAGGGCAACGTAATCGCCGATGAACTAGCCAAGGAGGGCTCTAAGAGACACTTCATGGGTCCAGAGCCCGTATGTGGGATTACTAAGGATTCCGCAAGAAGGGAGATCTGGACCTGGTTAGATAAAGAAAGTAAAAGAAATGGAGGTCGACTGAACGTCAACTCCATACCAAAGCGCTGATAGGGGATGGGGATGATAGTTTCTCTGATAACCTACTCAAGCGCAGTAAGAAAGAAGTTAAAACCATTACTGGGTTGGTAACTGGACACTGCCCTCTGAAAAAGCATCTATACAACACAGGCCGTGTAAGCGAACCGTGGTGTAGAAGATGCGAGCTACAGGAGGAAACGAGTTCACATGTAATCTGCACATGTGAGGAACTGAAGGTACTCAGGCAGAAATATTTCGGGAGAGATCTATTGGAGCCCTCGAAAGTCCTCAAGTTTCCACTGGGCAAGATACTGGGCTTTATAGAGAACACCAAGCTGCTCGAGTGGAAATAAGAGAATCAATAGGGATGGTACAATGAGCACCAAGCTCAAGTGCCCACCCTAACCTGAATGAATGAATGAATAAATGGTATAGTCAAGCAAAAAAGGAGAAAGAAAAAACACACACATATTGACTTCTTCTATACCATTGCAATGGTCTTTGGAAATAAATAGAACCTACAGCTACAATTAACAAATAAATTTATGTGAATATGAATTTTTAAAGTGCTCAGTTCATTTTCCAAATAAAAAAGTTGAATTTCAATTTGCCATTCAATTGATTGGGCAATCGAAATGGCAACAACTATTCAATTGTGGATTATACCTGCTCATACATTAAGAGAACATCCATACTCCTGACTACGTATTGCGATTCGATAGAGATTTTCATTTCTCCAATAGCGCAAAAAATTGCAAGTTCAAAACACCAATGCGATTGAAGTCTGCTTCATGTATAAAATAAATGTTTGATTTAAATTTCAAGCTTTAGGACGATGTTCCTAACGGATATCCGTCTTCATAGACGCGGTGAAATTCGGAATAATTTGATTAGAATTCATCATAACAAATGATTCCCTGTATTCTTCAAAATGCAGAGAACGGGACGATGCTGAAGGAACTATTAAGATTTTAATTTGACAGGTGCCATAATATCATAAACCAACTACAGGCGTGTGTTGTCAAAGCGTTCAAAATACGATCATCAAGTAAATGCGTAATAAAATTCAAAAATTAAAATCGGAACAAATTCAGAAAAAGCTATTTTATTTTTTAAACAACTAACATTCTGTATCTTGAAGCAACATACAGTACAAAATAATACAACGTCGAAAACAAAATGCTTACGGGTATGGGTGCATGAAATATTTCTTTTTTATTTTATGGACCGCTATTGGTTGGTACACCCAAAGAAAAAACTATCCGTACAGATTGAGTGAGAGAGAAGCGGTAATGGCGGGCACTATAGCGCACTGTCTTCTCTCTCACTCAAAATGAACGGGTAGTTTTATACTTTGTGGTATTTTAGGGGCCACAAGTTATATTGCGATTATATGATTTACTGAACATTGTTTTTTTGTCTATACTTCTGTAATGAAATATTGTCGATCATCAAAGAAAAATGAACCGCTAGAATATGCCACCAGGTGGGGCTCATGGCCTATTGCAGGAATCACCATATGTACTTTGTACGTTCTTGGAATCACGATCATGGTTGTTGTTTATACGTGCCATCTAGCAGGATTGATAGTCCATGAACTATCCGAGCTTTATTACAAATTGCCAGCTTTATGCTACGGTCGCTTGCGGGTGGGAGTTTAGCGTGTGGCTCTTAGGGGGCGCGCAGACTCAACTCTTTTCAGCTAATGGATGATTATGCATAAAATTTGGGACGGAAGTAATCACTACATTATTCACTGTAAAAAATCTTAGTAAAATCAGATGTAAAACCGTTATTAACAAAGTTGCCCACGATTTCATATGTAAATTTTAATTTTATGTTGTAATTTTTCTCCAAACAATCCCTCGATTATTTTATTACATTATATGACAAGAAATGGTTGTAACCGTTAGAACTCAATTTTAACGGTCTATTCGTTGGTAATAGTGATATTTTGCAAAAAATTAGTGAGTTTTGTTAACCTGACTTCAAAATTTAAAATTGTGTGGTTTCTGCCTTAAATCATAACAACATTTTTAAAAACTACAAAGAATAGAAGGGATTATTCGTGAATTTATTTAAACACATGGAATGGACAAAAACACGAATCGTTTACTCTATAACTTATATGTTACTTGATATTTGACAAATGTTAGGTTGTAAACATTGTAATATATACTACATCATAACGTTAAATTCTCGTATCTCTACTCGTTTAGTTATAATCTACATATTTATAGAATTCAATATGATATACTTTTATGAAAATACCAGGTTAGGTTAATATTTGTATCTGTTTCGATGTACATTGTAAATGTAAGCACAAGGAAAAACATTAGACATATCAAAGACATGTAAAACGATATTGAGTATACGTGTCTTATCTAATTCTTTTATAGCACTTAACAGATTACTTTGACAAATAAGAATCAACACGCCAAGCTTACCATCAAACTCTTCTAAACAAACTAGAAGGGATGGGTTCCGTGGAATTACGCATAATTGGATAAGATCGTACCTACACAACGATCTGGAAACATTGCATTTCACCGAATTTGGCAGATGGTGAGCGAATAAGACCTGGGTGGGGTCATTGTGTCTTTGGTGTGCCGCAGGGGACCATCCTGGGCCTCTTCCTATTTTTATTATATGTAAAGGACATTCCGGGGAGTGGCCAGTACTTAACGGTGCAATACGCGGACGATACCTAATGTATGACAAAAACAAACTCTTCTCAACAAAATACAACAGCGTTAGAAAATACTTTGAACACACTAAATCAATGGATGACTGATCATACCCTTTTAATAAATATTAATAAAACACAAATAATAAACTTTAACAACAATATTTAGATTAGATTAGATTAATATTGGGGTGACCTATGGACCTGTTTCACCGCGACCTTTTCAGATCTATTATGATTGTCTTCTTTCCTTTAATTTTGCCCTCTTAATTAGGCCTATCATCGTTGAGAGCGGCTTCTTTATGTAGCTACTAGCTGTGGGGTTTTCCTCCTCCAAAACCTTGTCCTCGCTAGGCCTTCACATTGGCACAGCACATGAACTGGTTTTCTTCCTCTTCTTGGCAGTATCTGCGGGTTGCGTCATCTGCAGGGCCTATGTTGTACATATGCCTATTCAGTCTACAGTGATCAGCCAGCAGACCCATGATCATTTTGACAGTCTTCCTGTTTTTATTCAGTAGATCTCTCGTGAATTCAGGTCTCTGCTCCTCTAGGAACTCTTTTGCCTGTCTTTGTCCTGGTGATTTTTGTCACCACTCTCTCGACTGATTGTGTATCCATTCATTGATGGATTTTTTAATTTGCGATTTAGTAGTGCTGAAAGAGGGGTTGGCTCTAACGAATGACCTTGACGAAGCGCGCCTGGCCAGCTCCTCCACCGCCTCATTTCCTCTCATGCCCGAATGGCGAGGGACCCAGGTCAAGGTTAATTTCCTTTAGGTGCCTATCTCATTCAGGGCGCTTACACAGTCCCAAATCAGCTTAGAGTCCACGCTTGTGGAGCTAATCGCTTTAAGTGTGGATTGACTGTCAGAGAAGATAGCGAGGCTTTTACCTGGCTCGGTACATCTTCTATTTCTCGCACATTACAACAATATAGAAAATATTAATAAATTTTGTTTTCTTGGCCAAACTGGGATTATAAATTTAATAATGAAACTCATGAGATTAGTAGTCCAAAACTCCTTTAATTTTCATAATTCATTTTCCTTGTTCCTTGAGGAATAAAAATATTATAAATATAGAAATTAAATACTAGAACAAATCACTTACCTCTTCCGATGTGGTGTCCTTCCTGGTGATGAAGCTGAACTCTCGTTTATCCTGGAATGGTCACATCGCATATCTCACATCCAGACTAGCTAGTTTTTATTATTGTCTTCGGGTCATATCGCCATGTGTTTGTCTTGAAGCTGCACTTATTGTTAGTGCATATAATGCATATATAAACTCCCGTTTGACGTATGTTGTAATTTTCTAGGGCAATTTTGTCGGCATGGAACGTATATTCAAGCTACAAAAATCTAGTGTTAGAGCTATTTTTAATCTAAGAAACAAAGGCAGTTGTAAATTATATTTTATAAGCAACAATTTACTTACTTTGCTATGTTTATATATCCTAGAATGTGCATTATTTGTTAAAGCCAATTATGCACTTTTTTCATAAATACACCACACCCACAGTACTAGGAGTGCTGTGACTCCTAGTGTGTGTCTATTGGCGCCTCAGACACATTTATATAAAGTACAAAGTAATGCTCTACACTTTTGCATCAGGATATATAATCATATACCCGACAACATGAAAGCGTTACCTTATGCACTGTATAAGAAAAAAATGAAACAAAACTTAATTTGTAACGCCTATTACACCATAAATGACTTTTTCTCAAGCAATGAAATGCTCATGCTTCCTTGATTTACACTTTTAACTAATATTTTTTAACATGTATGTACATTGTTTTTTCGTTTGCTACTTGTTTTGCTGTTTTTGACATCTTTTATGCATTTTTTTTGCAAAATGAAATACATTATTATTATTATTACTACTCTAATGCGGTTCTCATACAACTGACGAAGTGATGATCTGATAGCGTGCTCCGACTATAGCCGACCACTTCATCATCCTTATCATCCTTAAATGCAACGAACAATCTGTGTACGTGTAAGTATCCGAAAAAATTGTCAGTTTTACATGTTTAAGCAAAGTTCAGTAGCAAACAGAAAATTGTAAACGTTTTTCCGTTACATACTCTTTGGATTTTTGTTACGTTTTAAATTTACACGAAAAAACATAAATTTACCTAAACCTTCTTTTCATGTAAATATTCTAGAAACAAAAAACGCATTAATAAATACAATAAACAATAAATTCACAATTTTATGATATACAGACTTTCCGATTACCTAAGACAAAATTACTGCAGTTTTTTACATACATAAAAAGAGGAGCAAGATCGGATAAGGTTCATATGTTTCCCAGTAGTATCTCTAATTATAAAGTTAGCTGGATTTCAGTTTTGTTGAAGGCGCAGATATCGAGCCACAACGATAACGGTTTCAGTGGACGAGACGAAGATGGGAAAAAAAGGAGCAGACATTATTCGCTGTAAAAGTCATATACGAAGTTTAGGGAAAATAGGGCAAAAGTTTCGGTGTACAAAGCTACTTACTGTTGGAAGAACTGTGGAGGAGGCGGCGACGTTGGCGGTAGCGGCAACAGCCTTAACAGCATTCCGCTCAGCCGGGAAGTTTTGCCGGCGTAGAGAAGGCAAACTCAATTTAACACAGTAACTCGTTCTTGACGGCATACAAGATGTCCAGGACCGAGCCTAGGTCGACGACGTCGTCATCGGTTGACAAGTGATCTGTTTTGCAAGTTAAATTCAAGGCGCTGGCAGGGTTGACGTTCTCTCGTCTATTGTCTCCGACTCAGGGAGTCGCTCGGCTAATTTGCAATTGAAATGCTATCGGATCTATTGAAAATCGACTTGTTTGTTAATTATTATTGTAGCATCAATTTTCTTTTCTTTTCACCACTTGTTACTAGCACAGTGACCGTATTTAAATCCCTTTGGCGTCAGTGTTTACCGACATTTTCACTTTTCGTATTTTTAAAATACTTTTGACTTAAACATGAAACAAGGAAACCCTCTATAAATTCTATGTTTTGAGTACTGGCGCTTCTTTTAAAAGATAAAGAATTTAATTGATGCATCAGTTATCAAATATCAGTTAAATCACAGAATAAATTATAAATTACCTACCTTTTCCAGCTTTCTCGATTTTTTTTTCCAGTTAAGGTAGGTAATTAAACTATTATGTTCATCAACTTAACATGGTTGGTGACGTAATAGCTTTTATAATATAAGTAGGTGCGCCTAGCTCTAAAATTTTGAATATTGCTTTGTAAAGCTTTGCTCGTTTACACATCTTTCCGGTGACTTTAAATTGGATAAGCTAGATTTTATCCATATTTTGATTACACTATACTGAGAAAAATAGATTGAAATCTTTAATAGATATATATACTTTATTTATGAAAAGCTAAATAATTACAAAATCATCCTAACCCCGCGCTCTACCTAAAGATAATAATAATAATAATAATTAATAATAATAATATTTTTGTCCCCTTTGATCATGAACATGATATAAGACAGAGTCGTGTACAATACAAAAATATAGAATACAAGTAAAACTATAATATAATTGTAAAATACTTAATAGTTAAAAACTGTATATAATAAAATAGATTAAAATAAAATAAAACTTAATTTATAATTTTATGGCATAAAGAGATATCGGTATCAGCACCGTAAAATATATATATCACAAAGTCATGTATTCATCAATACTATAAAAGCTATTGAGAACAAGGTACTAGTTTGTATTTGTAAGTTCTAATATTACTTATTTCCTTAATATCACTGGGAAGCCTATTATATAAGTGAATACGGACTCAAGTGGGGTTATTTTCATATAATACCATTCTATGGCTAGGTATTCGCAGGTCAGTGCCATGTCTGGTGGGGTATGAATGATTAAAGTTATTGCATGGAAGTTTATCAATATTTTCTTTAACAGTACATAATATCTGTAAAATATATAGACATGGCATTGTAAGTATTTTGAATTTCCTGAATAAGGGGCAAGGAGAGGTTCTAGAGGAAACACCTGCGACATTACGTAGAGCACGTTTTTGAATACGGAAAATTAACTGCTGCGTCGAATCAGCTCCCCAGAAAGAAATTGCATATATCACTCTAGATTGGAAGCAAGCATGATAATATGGTAGTAAGACGTCCGTATCTACCAAAAACGACAGGCGATACAACGCATAACAAACTGAAGACAACGAAGAACACAAAGCCTGTATGTGTGTATCCCAGCCCAGATCACAATCAATATGAAGCCCCTGAAACTTGGTCGATGATTCTTGTTTAATTGATTGTGAGCCGGCTCTTAATAGATAGCTACTATCCGTATATTTAGTTTTCGGTGTGAAGTTAATAAAAACAGTTTTATCTTGATTCAAACATAACTTATTTGGTAAGAACCAAATGCTGAACCTAGCCAACATAATGCTGGCTAAATTCAACGTATCCGCAATGTTGTTCTTTGCGCACAAATAAGAAACGTCGTCAGCAAATAGCACTAAACTACCACTATCATATACGTTATGGATTCCACAACAATTGAAATGTTCCTACTCTAACTTAATAATGTCCTTATGATTCCTAACAAAAAAAAAAATTATAAAACAGTAGCATCGCAATTATGTGACTATTGATTTATGTGAAAATCTGTAATATATAACAAAAAAAAAAATGTGACTAGTTTACAGAATCGTGAGTCTACAGTAAATCAGTCAGCTATGAGTTGTTATTATATGCGCCCATGGAACGACTTTCGTTATCTCCCAGCATTCGCTAAGGACATTGATTATATGTAATATATGTACTTATATATAATCAATAGTAAATTAAAGATTTATATCTTAAATACTTATTTATATACCCCAATCATGTTAAAACTTTAACTTAACACTAATTCAGATCACGAAATGACTATAAAATTTTCATTCATAAATACCTAGTAACCTAATAACTATCTAAATATTCAGGCCGTAACCTATCTAGTTCCTTAGCAGCATCACTAAAAAATTCCCACCATTCGACCGACTCATTATCTTTAATATCTGTTTCGAGTCATGGTTAATTTAATCCAGTAGAATGCTCTAATTTCCGTACGCGACCACCAATCATCAGTGAGTGGACATTCAAATAAAACATGTTCCGCTGTATCTACCCCACCGCATATTAATGCGAATCATTAATCTTCCGAATTCTACATAAATATGATTTAAAATTACCGTGACCTGTTATTAATTCGACCGCCTAATGCAATAACTTAATCCTCATTTCCCTAAAGAGTGTAACACCATAGTTTTACACCTCTCCCACGCAACATATCCCAAGTTCCCACTAACAAATCAGTCGGATTTTTTTAATTCCCTAACGCCTCTAATACAGATAAACTATCTGTTATAATTCGCACATCCTGTATAAATAGCCACTCGCACCTAATATAAGGTACTGCCTGATTTGTCCCAACTAATTCTGCCTGAAAACTATTGCAATGATCCCTTAATTGAAACTTTTGATTACTTATGTGTTTCAATACCCCTATTAGAAACAACAAAAGCCGCCCCTGTACCACCCTTACCCTTCGCGTTCCTACGAAATTTAAGTTCCCTTAAACGTAAATCTACTGGCAATATACCCGAGATAACGCACGCCGCGTCTGCCGAAATAGATGAATATGCTTTTGCAGCATTAACCGTTAATAATTCTTCTCCGTCAGGCCACATGAAATAGAAACATTGTTTTTTAATTCCCAGCCATTGTCCAATAAAGCAGAACCGAAAAAATAATACATTTTGGCTAAATAATACAAGCAAGAAAATATTATAGTCTAACCGCAAAAGAAAAGTATAGCTTATTATATTATTATATTATATTAGTATATATATTAAAAAATTATTATTTTATTATCTTAATATTAAATTAATATTATTAAATTAAATTAATTATGTTGATTATCCCCCTCCTTCTTGATGATAAGACTCTGTGTTCGTTTTAATTTCTCTTTAAATATTATAAGGACAATGATGAGCATCGGGGCTGATTTCTAAGCCTCCTTACTTCAACAACACTCCGAATATGCGTTTGTTATCGTTACATGGTATTAATGAACTTAGTTTACTCATCCGTTTAATCTACATGATTTACTTGTTTTATTTACGTATTTTATTAGTTTTAAATTACCCCTGCAGTTTTAAAAACAATTAATGAACCTTGATAGGGTGAATTGTGTAAAAGGTGAGATTAGTGGCCATAATATTTACATACTTTGTTATATATCATGTTGTTAGGTTTAAGTGAAATAACCGTGAAAAAAAAAACAAACGGCTGCTGGGCTGTTGTGCCATTCGCTCTTGCAAGATAAATTCTGACGTACAGTTTCCTTGAATTTCCGAATGAATCTATTATATACAACAGCTCAAGAATTAAGAAAGGACATGGATAAGAAGAATTATTGTCGTTATGTAGGGGTGTTCCTAGGTCACATTAAATAAATTTATTTGTTAGATACTCACTTTAAACTGTACCGTTATTTATCACAATAACTAACTTAATTCATTTTATGTTCACTTTTTCAAATGATGTGATTTTGGTTTGAACTTCAGTATATTAGTATAAGTTTTAATCTTCACATTTTACATTTATTCACATTATAGACAATATTATTTAGTCTACATCTGAAACTCCTGCTCACTTGTGCACCCCCGGACTTCATTGTTGACAAACCACTGTAGGATCGGATGTTAGAAATGAATTAGTCGAATAAAAAGGAACAGCCTTTGTATTACACAGCACGATATAGTGTACAATAAAACCCTTCCACCGAAGTCGGATTTTTATTAATTTTTATTTGAAAAAGAACTACAACATATTTATTCCTGGAAGAATATTTTATATGTAGTATAAAATATATAAATAAAGATTTAGTTTCACAAAAAGGAAAGAATATGAATTCAATTATTGTAAAACACTTGCAAATATATGTATCAGTTAATCAAATGTTTATTCTACTAGGATTGTGTTTTTTATTACAATAAGCTGTTCAGAGATATTTGCAATAAAATTAGAATAAAAAACGCTACATTTGTGAACTTTTCTAGTCTATTTACTTCTCTTTCCTTATATATTTATCTATTACTCCACTCGTTGGAAAATTCTCGGCAACAGCTTTACAAGATGGCAGCTAGACTTGAAGGTCATTGAAAACTGTACTATAAAATAACAAAGGATTTTGCAAGCTCGTCTTTGCTGGTTGTATACTGTTGCCAAATAACTGTTAGAAATTTCGAATTGATTCATTCGTTTTTTGGCTACGAGCGAAGACGGCTGTGTCGGTGATCGTTTCTACAGTTTAACCACACAAATTGAGTAACACCCCAGTTCCTCTAAGTTTTTAAATAGAATATTTCGGAATGATACCTGGTCATATTCAAGTACACGTTCACCTATAACGACCTTTAGGACATTGCTACGAGAAGAAATCCTGATGACAGCCGCCTTGCAGATAGCCATTTATATCCGATTTGGGCTGTACTCACGGTACAAATAATACGGTATGCTCGTTTTGAATCTCAAATTCGTCAAGTCCGGTCAGATGACGTAATTAAGGAGCGTATCGAAAACAATAAAATACATGTATGGTAAATAGCAAAATGTTAAAATCCAAATTATTCACAACTACCCATTAATGTAATTCAAATGCAGCTTTGCTTTAAAAAAGCCTGTTTTAAGTTGAAATCTACTTTATCTATCTTGTCGCCATCTAGTAGCGCTTGTGTTTATTTCTATAATTGTAGCGAATTTCGTGTGTGTTTACAAAGTGTTTTCGTGGTTTTTCTAGAAAATTAAATCGTGAAAACACCTTAACGTTTTTAAAATATGTTCCGTAACCCCGTCTAGATTTTTTAAACTTACCTTTCGCATTAACAAAACCCTCACGATCGAAATCGATTTTAATATAATAATATTTATATATGTGGCGCCATTTATGCTCCTATCTGACGTAACTTTCGTATGCGCGTGAGCATACCGTATTATTTGTACCATGGCTGCACTCAGGAATTCATTAACGATCACCTACCTACAGTAGAGAAATTGATTTAGTTTTTAATAATTTTAAGCAATTAATTCAAACTTGTACTCGTATTACAACAAAAGTCATTGTAAAATTAGTGTTTTAATATACTACTTTCGCCCTTGTCATCTATAAACTATGGCTTTGGATGCTCGCAGTGACCGAATAACCATCCCCGACTTCCGCCATCTTTGAATGTGGCAAATTGACGTATGGTCGCTGATGAATAGACTATACTTTCATATTGCGTACTGTCAAAAGAACAGCAAACAACAGATGTAAATGGCGAAATTTCGTATAGATCGAATTACGCGGTTGGAATTCTGCCATAATCAAAGATGGCGTCCGGCTGTCTAGTGGACCGTTTTTTACTTCAGTTACTTGAATTAAATCAATGCAATTACTTCATGTATATTCACACAATTTGGTTAAAACTTATAACCTTCTGAGGTAATGTGGTGGTAATGGACTTTGTTACAGTTACTTGCATATTACAGCAAACATTCCAATAACACACTTACAAATATTGATTTACAGAATCCAGCCCAACTTACTATACTTACTACACATTACGGATGTTTTTATAACTGGCTAGTAAGTAGAATATTGATCTTGTAAATAACATGATAGAACATATATTTCATAACCGCCAACGAATAGAGCTATAGATGTATTGAGCTGGGCGTTTAGTGTGAACGTGCAGTTATAAAAACTTTGCTACAGAAGCCATCCTATAAATTTCTATTAGCCAAAAGTAATTTTGATTATTTTCTAATACATACAAAAAAAACTTTGGAAAACGAGTAAATTAAGAAAACTACAACTGGCGAACTTAGAGATTCAATATTTTGAACAATTTTCTATTTAGAGTACATTTAGATCTAATTCTAATCAACCCCTATTTAAAAACACCGCCAGCGTACGCTCATTTCCTGCACACACTTTGATTCTTTAAGGAAGCAGTAGGTAATTGGGGAAATTTGCATTCACGCACCTTACAATAACGATAATTTAAATTACCCTTCATTGCCAATTCCAACGCTTCTCTCTCATAAGTATTCTGCAGATATCTAGGGTGATAATTTACCTAATCTATACTTAGATAGATGCACGTAGCATAATAAAACCTATCCGAGAATCATCATTTGATTACTTTAAAATATTCCCAAAAATGTGTTAGGGATGAATGGATATTCTTGGGCCAGATTTTAAAATTAATTAAACCCCCTTACAATATTTTTCCTAAAATGAAAATCCGAGTGGTGCAGCGTGAAGTGTTCGTGAAAAATTAATGAATTTGGTTGGCGAGAGCGAAGAAGTTTTCGTAAAAAAAGGCGGCAAAATGAGGCGGTAGGCTCTTCAGCTCCGTGATATCTTAATTATTAGTTAAGACCGCGAGATGTTTTTTTTTATGTTTATTAGGTCCAATAATTTAATTTGTTCGAAGGTTTTACGCGTTAATGTACTTTGCCCCGTATTACTTTACATTATAAACGAAATTGATTTTTTAAGGCAATTACGCTTCATCCACTATACATCACAATGAACAATTTTCATTAAAGGAAAAAGTTCGAAAAGTGGGGGCTTTCGCTTATGATTATGTTGATTTCTTTTGAAGAAAGTTCGTTGGTAAATAATAATCAATCAGCCCTTGCTCAGTGTAAATATTTAATTAGTTTTACTGAAGTATATAATAATTTCTGTCACCGGTTGGGAAAATTTTACAAAAAGTAGTGGAATATATACTACGTACATTGGTGTGGTAGGATTCTCACGCTGGAAAAGATTTACCAGACGACATTTGCATATATTAGTTTTTTTTGGCAAAAAAAATATTTAGAAAATCTTATTTTAAAAAAATACGCCAGTATAACAGTCAGTAGATGTAAATTAATAATACTGGGTTTAATAACTCAACTCAGACAACTCAGCCTTAAGTTTATGTCAAAGTGAGTTTATTGATGATGATTTTTGATTGTTGCCAATAACAATTAAAATAGATAAGATATTATGTATATTTTACATTGCTAGTAACTGTGAGATGAGAAAAATGCGCAAAAGGTGCACTCTGCCGTACTAGAGCGGTAACATGAACCTACGATTGCATCAGCCGACAGGTAACAAACATTTGTTATATACCGGAAAGCAGCCTGTGTACGTAAAACGGTCCGCTAGATAGCCGGACGCCATCTTTGATTGAATTACATCTATACAAAATTTCGCCTTTTATATTTGTTATTTGCTGCTCTTTTGACAGCGCACAATATGAAAGTATAGTCTATTCATTAGCGTCTACACGTCAATTTACCACATTCAAAGATGGCAGAAGTCAGACCGTTTTTCAGTCACTGCGTGCATCCAAAGCCATGGTTTATAGATGACAAGGCCAAAAGCAGTATATTAAAACACTATACACTTACAATTACGTTTGTTGTAACACGAGTAAGTTTAATCACGAGTCGTGTAGTCAATAGGAGATAACATCAGTCATTACAACATGTGTGTATTATACTATTTTTTTTTGTAATTTGCACATTAATCGTCCTTCTTTTGACTTAAGATATTCCTGTAAAACTTAGAAATAAAATTACTTTAAAGCTTTAAAATTAGGAACTTTGAAGTTCTTATAAATAATACACAAACTTTTGCTAAAATACAAAAGTAATATTTATTATGAAATCGCCCCAAAGTCTTTTATTGTTTTCTAAGGACAAGATAAAGATGGATAGAGTCCAGTACCAAATGCTTCTTCGACTAATCATTATCGCCTCTGGAAAAAAAAAAATCAGTTGACAGAATTGAGCTGAGCGAAACTTGAATCGACGATTCCTAATAATATGCGACAGCATTTTTTCTCATATTGATTAGCTGTTAACAACCATCGGTGGTTTTTGATTACTTAACGGCTTAAGGTGGTATCTCGTGGTGTGAACACTAAATCAGCTGTACCTAAGTGTATATTATGCATGCGTTGAATCCCGCTCTTGCAATATTGGGAGGGGGTATTTGCCTTATCTTGTTTAAGGGAAATATTTCAAATGAAAGGTAGAGACTCGTGCAAGTCAATATTTACAAATTACAAAATATTTACCCCAGCTTGTTTGTGCAAAATGCAATCAAACATAATTGCTAAAGCAATTACACCTTATATTTTTTTAAAAAAATATCTAGTTCACGAACAAAACACTAGGAGTAAAACCTACTCCAGGTTGTTGCCCCTCAGACACATTTGACAAAAATGCAGAGGTAAGTAGTATATTTTTAACCAAGGGCGGGTGTAACCCGAAGAAGATAATTCGGCCATGAAAAATCTATTGTGCCCCCATGTCAATTTTAGCTCTCTTGCACCTTATCAAAAAAGTTCACAATTTCGCTGAGAGTTAACTTATCGACTCTGGATTCGTCCAACCGATCGAAAAGTGCGTCTACCTCTCCCCGTCCACGACCGAGCAGTTGACAAGAAGGTAAGCAGGAGTTTCCTCCGCACTCCCACACTTCCTGCACAGGGGAGAGCTTACTAGCCGCATGCGGTACATGTGCTTATTTAGTGCGCTGCGCAGTGCCTAGTTAAGATTCCTGTGAGTAATCTCAATCTGTCCTTGCTCATAAAGACGGCTTTACGGAGTCTTTCCTCATTCGGTTGAAACCCTAGAGATTTACAGCGTCTAGCGCCGGCGAGGCCATTCCAAAGCAGCAGTGCCTAGCAGCAAGATGGGTCCTGACAAACGTTTTGATGCTGCCATATGAGCTACCGTACATCGGTTCTAGACCTAAGAACGGCAGTTCGCTGACCCCTCTTGCTAACGTGTCAGCTATTTCATTGCCTCTGATATCATAGTGACCTGGCATCCATCTCAATGTAACATTTAGATGTTCCCCCAGCTGTTTTAAGTTCTCTGTGGCACCTCAGTAGCACATTAGAGTGAAATTTGACAGCCTGCAAAGCTTCAAAGGCTGTCGAAAATGATTTCTACTCTTCCATCCTTACGCAGTCAGTTTGAGATGGCTTCAGCATAAGTCTGCATGGCAAAAATTCCGACCTGGAAAATGGTGGGGGAGGTTCCTCGGCTAAAAGCTTTGCCATCTCGGTCTCCGTCCTTCCAGTTTAAAATGCCCGTGTCATTACGCGTTTTCGAGGCATTGACAATTTAACGCGATAGACTCCGATTTGGCTTGCGGATGTACTCTATTTGCAGTTTCCCTGTACGCGAGATCTTATCTGCCTTTACGGACAGTGGTACTGTCTGTTCGATGTAGTTGAAGATGGTGGTGTGGTATCCGACTTTGCCGGAGAAACCCTTGCATTCACTACATGTTGCTCTGTAAGCCCCTAGGTTAGCTTCAGGCCACAACACCAACTGCAGCGGGGGAAGCCGAAGTATGGTTTCCATAGCAACCGTCGGCGTCGAGGACATGGCTTCCGTGATGCCCAAACAGGCAATCCTTTGGACTCTACCAAGCACACTTATAGCATAGCCTAGATTTGCTTTATGCCACCAGATTAGCGTGGCGTAGGTTATAGAGGGTACTATAACTTTCGTGTACAGCTAGTGTACCACTGTAGGCTTTAGCCCCCACGTTTTACCGAATATATGTCTACAGGCCCAAAAGTTCCTAATGGATTTGTTCGTCACATGTTCTAGATGTGATTTGTAAAGCAGTTTGGTGTCCAAGACAATATGCAGATATTTAACCTTGGTTGACACGGGTATTTTAGAGCCGAATGTAGGACACTCGAGCTTGGAAAGCTTCCTCCTCCATGTGGACGGAACCATAGTCGTTTTGCTAGAGTTGACATTAAGAGCCTCTCTTATACACCACTTCGCTACAAGGTTGAGCACGACTTGCAAGTAGTAACGCAATATATTCGAATTTTTAATCACCTGCCACTGAAACTATGAAAACAAAGGTTGCCCTTCACAGCACAGTACGGAGCGTCCCGTCAAAAACCGGATAGAATTAAAATAATGCAAATGAATAAAGAAGCACCCAGTATTTCAGCACAGCACGGCCAGCATGATGTGTTGCTGTAATGTTTTCGTTTTTTGACGCAACGCACGGTGCTGTGCTATGAGGGGCTAATGTGCGATAACGTTAAAAGCTTTTTGTTGTGTGAATCCTTCACGCATTGCAAACTTTTTTAAAATATTGATTTACATTTATTATAATTAACTCATTTTATTGCGTGGACATATTTATATGACTTTTTTGCTTGCACTTATACCTAGCACAGATCGCCTAATCTTACCATATCTTACTGACAATTTTTCAGATACTGATTTGTTGTTTGTCTTTGTCTTATTAATTTAATATATTTATTACATTATTATATAGTGGTAGTTGTTGTTTGTATTATTTTATTATTGTTCATTTATATGATATGTTCCATGCTATTAGCACTCTAAAAAAATAAACTGTAATTGTTTATTAAGAAACTGTGCCATTACAGGGTTTAAAATCAGATTGTCTCGTAAAATGTGTAAAAATATATCTGATGCAAAGAAGTTTACCAACGTTCAACCGACTACTTCGTAGTTCTAACAACAACAAAGTAATTATTGGTGTACATTGAACTATCAATGTCATCTTTATTTTTAGGGAAGTTTCTTTTTTTTGTAAAAAAAAATTGTAAAAAATTTTGCTTCAAATTCGAATGCCACTTTCCTCATAAATTGCCAAATACGGCAGCTTTGAATGCCTTGTAAATTCCTTGCATTGTAAAACACTTATAAAATGATATATTTTTGAATAGGTTCAAGTTTCAGAACCTATTATAAGTGTAATATATTATGGACGTAAACGTTGTTAATAGCGTTACATTCAAATCTATCCAACTGCATAGATGGGCTCAATCTATCGATTGCAGTGTTGTGGAAAGAACACGGAAGTGTATACGTTGTACTTATGATTTTTTTACCTATATTTTGCATAAAATACTTTGATGAAAAACTAGAGTTAATCACCCACTAATTTGAGGTCGGTGTACTGGCTTGGTAAGAGCGATTTTTAATTGACTAAATGAGCTCATTGTGAATTTATTGAAAATTTTATCAAACTTCACGGGCTCGTTCTCCACGTTGCCTATAATGAAAAAAAAATGCCTGGGATTTCAACGATTAAAGATAAAATTATTCTAATATTACCCATGCTATTATGTGTAAGTAGTGGGCACTTAAATCCTGGAATGGTGTAACTAAAACCTCAAAATTATATCAAGCGCTTGTAGATTGGATTATATTTTTTTCGTTTACGTACAGCTACAATTTCGAGATTTTTCTAGTGACATTCCAGAGTTAAAACACCTGCAGCCTACACATGATGACATGAGTACTATTAGCCGAAAACACTTTAATGAGAATAAATTTGTATAATTTATTTGCAACAAACGCAACGCAAGTGTTTGCCTGCAGTGCTGTGTGCTTTTCATCGTATCTTCTTTCCTAATGGAAATAATCGATTCCAGCAGCTTGTTGGTCACACAAACGTGAGCGTGAGGCGATTCGATCGCTGTGCGCCACAGGCGAAATATAGACCTCCTTTTCCATCATAATGTACAAGTCTTTCTAAGATTCTAGGTTGTTGCGCTTTTATAGTAACATAGGTTATGACTTGGCCTATTATCAAGGCAGGTCCACAAAGAAAGCCTTATCTTGTGAGCAATCTTTTCCAAAATCGTAGTTTGATGCTCAGGTTTTCCTCGTTTCACAAACTACAAATGGAGGCTAAATTGTTGAAGGCTGAGAAAATTTCTTTCTCTGCCGATTCTCTTAAAAGTATCACGACGTCATCCGTATAGGCCTGCACCTCGGCTCCAAGCGCTTCAATGATAGCCAATAGCTCATCAATAAGTAGCGGCCATAGCTGTCAGGTATGTGAACTTTCGAAAGGTTAACGCTTTCTTGGGAGTCTTCAAAGATACATTTAATAAGATTTTGAGCTCCCTCAAGTTGTTTGATAAACTCTAGATCAGGTTAGATTAGATTAGTGATAGATAGTATTCGCACACTGAGAAAAATACTGGATGTGATGTCAATAATCTACAATCACTGAGTGAATTTTCATCGACAGAACGAAAAGTGTCATTGTTGCGATAAGATATTGTTTACAATCTTTGATTAAGTAATAACAAGATTTATTAGTGAAATTCATACATAAAATTGATAACTCGCGGTCAATCAGTAAATCAAATAAAGTTGTTAAAATAAAATTGGTGTTTGTTACAACAATAACACATTTCATTGATCCAATCAAATTACCATTCCATTTTCAATGATTTTGGTTTCATTAATACAATGAATGATTTATTACTCAATAAATTCTGTCGTCATTTAATAACATCTTTTTCAATGATTTGATAAACTTGTTCTTTGGACAAATTTTGATCCATTATATCATGTGAACAATGATTTTTTTTATTGTTTCAGGGCGCATTTGGTTCAGTGCATTAGATTGATCGTCTCGGCCATTACGACTACTAGGACCTATTGTAGAGCGGATGTTATATTACCTTAAGGTTTATCCAACAAGTTCAGGCCTTTAACGTAGCTCAGAATCTTGCTGAATGAGATTGTTTTCAGGTCTTCTAGGGGGAAAGGTTAACCTTTCCGGAGGTTACACATCTAATTCTTGCAGCGGCAGGACAGTGGCAGAAAATGTGCTCAACTATCTCTTCGTCTTCTAAACACAGACGGCATTCAATCTCATCGGAGAGCTTGATTCTGTGTATGTGCTTTCTGAGTTTACAGTGACCGAAATAATTAAATTAATAATTAATTAATTTTACGGTCAGTTCAAGCAGTGCCTTGGTTCTGGCATGACTAGTTGGGAGTATTGGAATAATTTCTGATTTGCCTAGAATTTATTTCGCTATTTAGCTACCGTAGGTGTTATATCAATGGCAACCTCTGATCTCTGAAGGTTGTCTGCTTCCTCGTTTCCGAGAATGAGTGAGTGCCCAGGTATCCAGATTAGGGATAGATTATTAACCATCCCCAATGTATTTAGCATGTGTTTACTGCTCTAGATCAGTTTCGAATTGCAATTTATGCGCAAAATTTTTAGTGATTTGTATAGGTAGCTTTTATTCAAAACCCTTCGAGCACACATTTCAATGGCATAAATTTGCCCCTGAAAGATCATTGTGTGTTTTCCAAGGTTATAATATCTTCTGACTTTTGGATTGCGACAAAATATTTTAGCGCCCACACCCTGCTCGCTTTTCGAACCGTGAAGTATGCATCAATCATTAGTTGAGTATACATCACATTCGAAGGCATCTCCAGCATGCCTCCGGAAGTAACCGATTCTAGCAGCAGTTGGCTACACAGACATGAGTATGTGGCGATCGGTTCAGTATTTACCATATGAGATACTGTTAGTTTGGCCTCCCTTTCTATCACAATGTGCAAGGGTGATAAGTCCAGAAGAGCTTGTAACGCCAAAGACGGAGAAAAAGATATTGCTCCCGTAATTGATATACTTTCGATCCTTTGAATCGACGTAAGTTTTGCTGTAACTCTGGCTTGATGCGCCTTTTACCATGAATCTATTGCTCCATAGGTTACGGTTGGACGTACTATCATCAATCTGTCACACAGAGCCAATGGACTATAATGGACTATAATGGTAGCCTCCCAAGATTTCCAAAATAACCTTCGGCATGTCTATAAGGATAACCTTGCCTTGGGAGTGATTTCTTCCAACTGCGGATTTTCCATTGATAAGGCATTATTATCAAACAAAACGTCTAGATATTTTACTTTATCTGCAAATGTAAGTTCTACGGTTTAGTCCAATTAAACAAAAAATTGTTAAACTCTAACATTCACTGCACGATAGGTCCTAATTGTATTAAACAAAGATATAAATGTATTTCTGAATTTATTATAAACATAGTCATATACTGTCTATGAACCGAAGTTAATTTATTTTAGATGGGCACATGCATTCTGCAATATCTCCTTGGTCTTATATAGGATATTTGAATTTGAATAACTTACTTACTTTAATTAATCAGCTGTAATGTCTTTCTGCGAAATCACCCAAACTTCGTAGGTTAAACCATGTTAAGCTTAGCTATTGAATTGAGTGCTGCACCGGTTATTACTTTCATGTAAAATCTGGGTAACTTCGTCAAACGTATTGACTTTAATGAAATATTTAATAACAGTCGTAATCATTTCATAATATTGAAGTGAATATTGCTAACCTTTTAATACAATAAAAATTCCTTTGGCAATGATTTCCCATATTTGAATAAACTTGTTCTAGTGTCAGCTTTCTCTACGTTGCAGGAAGGAAGCGTTTAAATCAGTCTCTGACATTCATGCAAAAAAGTGGATTTCGCTGTAATAATAACTCGAATGCTGATTCTTATGCCCGTCCTTAGCAGTTGTTTTTATGACTAGTTCAAAGTGCTGTAAAATTTAGAGCTAACATTAATTTTGAAAGTCGATTTCATAATCTCATATTAGTGAAAATAAAGTACCGATTTTGCGGTTCTACGCCATTGAAGTTGTTTTTACGTTTCATTCCTAAGCGTTCAATTGAAAAACGCACAGTTGACGTAAGAAAAAATATTCGATTTCGTTATTTCCATGTGATTTTTTTTGTATGACAGTTTCATATTATCGTGGGCGCATTGTTCTTTTGTTTAAAGCTTTGCAAAGTGCAAGATAAATTGTGATGAATATAATGCAACTTAAAATTGTTTATTGGATGCGTTAATGATCGATCGATGATGGAAGAAAAATATGGATAAAATCAGAGTGGCATATTTCCAAGGTGGTATACATAAGCGACATGCTTATGCCCAAATAATATAATTTTTGATTTTGTAGAATTTAGAGATTTTAAGTGATTTTACGCACAAATGCATATGCAATGTATTCGTTGTTTAAATTTATTGGTTTGTAATATACAGATGGCGGAAATGATAAGTATAGTTGGCATATACCTATGGGGAATAAGGCTGAGCCTAGAATGGCACCCTGCCACGCCCTGGTACCTCTAGTTTGAGGAATGTAGAGTCAGTGACAGTCGATCGCATATTCAGTTTGCTACGACTTGTATAAACATGTTACAAGGCATTACGTGAATAAAAACCTGTAATAACTGATTAACAAATAAATAAATAACGCCATCTGTTCAGAATCTGCCATTGGTTCAAGACAATCGCTCCAAAAATAAATAAAAATAAATGTACTTTATAGTGATTGACAGATGTAAATGTAGTAATTGAGATATCTAGTTTAAAAAGGAATCTAGGTAGAAAGCTCGACAAACTAGTGCGAACATAAATATTTAGTAATCATTAAGCTTTATTTATTTTTAAAAAATACATAATTTACGCATGTAATGATTTATAATGTTGTTGTACTACAACACACATTCATCACACACTTATTTATATTGCGCCTTATTTCTTGTTTATTATTTTTTAGATAGTTTCTTAGTTATTTCATTTCATTTTACTTTTGTTTTCATTCTTTTTCTTCTTTGCCTTTTCCTACTACAATTTTTTAATATTTCCTGTGTAAGGTACTCTGCACATTTCTTTGGTTTTATATTAGGGACTTTTTGATGTGTGTTTAACATTAGCTACTCTAACTTATTTCTTCTTCTTAGGAATTTCTATTATAAAAATAATTTTAGTTTTGTCGTAATTTTGTAAAGTTTGATTCAATTCGTCATCAAAATATTGACTTTCCAATTTTTCAATACGCACGCTCTCAGTATTATACACTGAAGATTCTTCAAGATACCTACTAAAAAAAGCAAATTTTTAGAAGCCGATTCTCGTCAGGATATCGTAACCTGCTTCAAATGATTGAAGTAAGTCTAGGCTAAGAGAAATTTTAAATGATGTAAAAACTCAAACAGATTTGCTTTTTTTTTTTCTACGTATCAAACTATATACAAGATTTCTAAAATATTACACATATATAAGTACCTGCAAAAGTAATTCCATGATATTAAGGTTATGAAATTATTTCAAATATTTTATGAGGTTCTCCCGAAAGGCAAATAATCTCTTTGCTCTTCTAGATATAATGAGCATTGAATAAGTACAGTTTTCTAGTGTCTGATAACGAAAATTCTTCAAATGTCTACTCTTATTTGGAATACAGAGGTACACTTGACAGAGCCTATATAACAGTTTATTGTGTCTATTCTAGCTGTTAAGTGTTCTACATTTATTGTTATCTCGTCAGCATGTTTAACAAATTCTAACTAAAAGTGTTTAAAATGTATGTGGCAAGCAGAAATATGTAAATAAACAACATAAAACTTATGACTACCCGCTGAAGCTATATAAAATTTATGTAAGTGGGTATACTTATGTACTAAATTTATTCTAAATTAATAGTAAGTAGGCAAATTAGGTACCAGTTATCAATATTGTCGCATAGAAGTCAATCTCGCATCGCCGAGTAAGTACAAGATTTCAGTACCCTTTAAATTAACAACGCGACAAGTGGTGGAGGCGCCGGGTACTGAGATGTTGGTAGGAGTAGAAAATTTCCCGGGTAACTACAAGATGTCAGTACTCTTTAAATTAACAACGCGAAAATATCAAACGTCAAGCAGCTTGTGAAATGATACATCTGGAGAAAAATGTAAAGTACCTTTTAGACACAAGTCGATAAATTATATCATATCTATTAACTATTACCTTTAAAAACTGGAATTATGTAATGATTCCCTTTAAATATCATTATGCATTATGTATTTTGCCAACTTGGAATTAGCGGTAAAACATTAACATGCCAGTTACTGAATTACTGAAGAAAAATATCGGGGAGCTGTTATTGGCATCCATATGCCAACCACATTTGTATTTTAGTAGTATACAATGGTCAGAATGTAAATATTTTTGAGTTATGATTTATAATAAGTTATATCTAAGAATGTTTTTTAATGTAAGTAGTACTGCGATTTTTTATAAGGGATTGTCTGGCTAATATTTTACTCGATAACAAATATAAACTTTTGTTTTTAAATCTTTATTCTTTTTACAGATACCTAGTCTTCTATATGTTTAATGATATTCAAAAATACAATCTCCCTTCGCTAGATGGCTATGAGTTTATGAATATGCCTGATATGTCTTGAATTCATCACTGCAGATCATACGCATTAGTAATCTCCCTTCTTTTTAACCAATGAGTAGTTGCATTAAATTTTTTTTATGTATTAGGTAGGTTGCCGTGATAGGTGTACGTTTTGTGCTTTCTAAGTCAATAATTTGTATATTATTGGATTTTACTTCATTAAATATTAAATTTATAGCCAAATTTTAATTTTAATCATTTATTAGTATAAAACCATTCAATACATTGGTTTTATACAAATAAAAACAGTGTAAACAACAAGAACACGCACAATTTATTATTCAATATCATATCAAAAACATTTAAAGAGTAGAAGAACTCTTGCTCAAGGTGAGTACACTTATTTTTAATATTTAAATGAAATATGAACTACTATCCAGTCTATTTTGGTTTCTCAAATTCCAATTTAAAAATCAAAACAACTTTTAAATCTCCCGCTATCATAGGATGAATTCACTAACTATGTCTACTAATCTACACATGTTAAAATTTCAATTTAAATTGTCATCTACAAATGTGAAGAATAATTTAAAAATTTACCGAAATTCTAAAAGAAAAGGTATCAAGGTATGTTAATACAGCAAATTTCTTCTAATGTTGAAAAATCTTGGCGTTTCTTCTATATACTTTTAGCCCGATGGTAAATACATTAATTCACAAAGAATTTGACTTGATGAAATGAAACACTCTTTTTTAAGAACATTTTATCAACACCTCGTCTCCATGGACGCCAACTCATTTATTTATTTAATACGAGCTGCACTGAGTCCCACCCCTTTGAAGTAGTATTGATACCAAGGAAACTACATTGAAATTATACAATCACCAGTCGATAAATTCATATACGTAATTATCACGGCTTCGATGCAAATTAATTAACACCCAATTATATACTGAATTTACAAACAAGTGTGTACATAAAATAATAATGACATCTACTATAGTCGGAAACTCATCAGATGATCTATGACAGTAGATATGCATACTATTGCAAGGCTATTCTTAGACGTCATAAAATCAATGTAACGTACAAAAACAATAATGATTTAAGATCATGTTTTAGTAAAATGAAACCAAAGACACCTTTCTGGAAAAAAATCAAACTTAATATAGTCAATGCCATGTAATGATTGCAATAGTATGTGTGTTGGTCAAACAAAACAATATTTAAAAAATAGCGTGCAAAATCTTAAATCTTCGACTAACTTAACTGCCTTAAAAAAACATGAATATGAGCTCAATCATAAATTTAATCGTAACGCAACTAAAATTTTTAGCATAAGAAAAAAAATATTATAAACAAAATGATTTTTTTGGTTTTAGCTATAACATTGTACAGGCTGTTAATTGTAATTACGATGTGTACCAAACTCGTACTTGAGGGATGTTTAAACGTAGTTTATTCACAATATTATTTGGGCAGCAGTGTGTAGGTGGATAATATCATTTTGCTTTTTGTTTTATATCTTCAGAGAAAGAGAAAAGAAAAAAAGAATGTACTCTCAGTGCTTTAAGTACTTTTGTTTATAGCGATTATTAATTGTGATGCACAATTTGTTGTGTTTCTTTTTTCTTTTGGCATCTGTTTCCTTTTATGGTTGGTTCTCTTTACTTACAAATTAACTCGTTTATTCAAAACGCTACATAAAAATAATACATATAATAAATATATACATATATGCCGCGTCGGCGTGCTGCATTTTCTCGCCCTCTATCTTCGTCACGAGATGGTGAGACCTCTGTCTCGTCCCGAGCTACTGGTATCGAGGGCATTCTTGGTGATTCCACTGCTTATTTTTTATGTATGTTGCTGTTGAATTATTGTTTTAATGGCTTTTTTGTATCTTACCTTTTACATTAACAATAATTAATATACTTCAATGTGTTAGAAAAAATTGTTTTATTATTACTTATTATTGTTTATATTTGCTTGCTTGTTATTACTGTTTTATGGAAATAAAGGCGCTATTATTATTATTATTATTTATATCAAGAAAACCAAAAACAGCATAAAGCACCGACATAGAAAATTTATCCAAAAATCTTCGCTCCACTGTTTTAACTTTAATTTTAATCCTTGTATTTGCTCAAAACTATTGAAAATTATAAAAATAATAACAAAAGAATGTTTATTTCTTAAAATAAAATCCTTCTTCGAGTCAGCATGCATTTCAATATTTCTTCGTTAACATGTAACTTTATACACTGTGTTTGTCCCATATACAATTTTAAAATGTTTGCCTATAATTATGACAGAAAACCATGTTGGTTTCATACCGAGTGTAACAAAAATTTTGATGTGGATAGTAATTAAAATTTTAATTTAGGTAAATAGTTAATACAAACTAAAATAATCATATTATTCCCAGCCATAATTCCAATTAAGAAGATAAAATTAATACCTGATTATTGGCTAAAAAGTACCAGAAAACATACTATGCAAACAAGTGCAACTCAGTCCAACTAACGCAGTCATTGACTGCTTGTCATACAAATGCAAATAACATGCACCTCTACCAACTGGGCATAAATGTGTGTATGACTGTCTACTATTTACTAACTATTGTCGTCTTTTACCCAATCTGTGGATCTTCATTGGGTAATTGCACATATTACGTTCTGTCCATTAACTAATACTTTACCAAATTGACGGCAGTTTGGCCTAGTCAATTTTAAATAATCAGGGCAGAAACGTGCATGCACCGTATGACCACCAATTCAAGTTTATCTTAAATTTATAAAAAATATTTCTTTCTCGAAAAGTGCAATAAATATATCGCTACACGCGTCTATTTGAATCAATTTTCTAACTGTGCCAGCAGATGGCGCTACATGTACAACGTGGAGATCATCTTATTGTTAGACAGTTAAAGCGCTCACAGACGGCGTTATAGTATGCTTAATCGATACGCAATCGAAGCTTCTACTGCGAATGCACTTAAAATTACAAAGAATTTGATATATTTCCTGTTTTATATTTTTTGGTGTTACATTACAATTATATTTATTGGTAAAGTAACTTGTAAACAATTCGGTTTGTTATTTCCAAAGAATCACATGAATTAATATCATACACTGCGCAATTATTACTGTTATCCCATTATACCAAGTAAGAGCGTCGTCCATTTGATTTTCCGATTTAAATTCAATTAAAACAGCAAAGTGTCAACATTACAGTTTCAATGCTGCTCTTCGCAAGAAGAGGTCGAGGCGTGGAATAAAAATTTCTTATGCATCTGCGAACGAAATAACTTATTGTTTGTAGAGCTCTCGCGCGACATCTTGGCGAAATGGAAGGAGAGGGAGAACGAGAGATAGACGGAGAAGGAGAGAGGGCATTGATAAAATACAGAAGGGAAAAGCGAAGGAGAAGCGACGTCGGACAACGTTCTACTCTCGTAGATTCAAATTCCGCTTCCTAGTTTAACCGCATCAGCCGTGAAGGGGTCGGGAGTGGCCCTCTAAAAACTTGAAATAGTGTAAATGTAATTGAATTGAACATTTGGAGAAAAGGAAACGAGCAATTACTTGGGTTAGCTAATTACAATTTGCTGAGTAGGAACAGGGCGCCCGCCGTCGCGTATTTGTTCCTCTTCGAGTTCGGGCGGTTTTGGGAACTGCTTAGGATATGTAACGTAATTGAATTGTTTACGCAGTCAGTGTTGTTATCTTGCAATTTTGGTATCTTCTGTAAAAACTAGCATTTAACTAATGGTGGGATTCTGAATTAGAAGTTTTATATCAGTAAATCTAATCTGTACCTTAGAAGAATCTGTAAAATGATTGTTTACAAAAATAGTTGTTTTGCACAGGTTTCTACACGTAGCTTCACTATAACGCAGAAATATGTTTTAATTTCATTATAAAACGAATATTAATCCATGAGGCCCACATTTGCGTTTTAGTTTTTACTTTAGTTTACTTAACTGTTTCTTATTTTGACTCTTTTAACATAAATTTCATTTGCGAAATGACAAACTATCATATGTCTCTTAGCGATTCTTCGGTTATCTCATTCTTTTGCGCGTACATAGAACGGAAAATGATTCCCCATAAGTTTAGCACTTTTAATATTTGTTTAGTCGTATACTTTTATAAAACAAGCTTAGCAATGACATCTACATATATTGCGCCGATAGAACTGGACTTTACAGGTAAATAAGTATATATCATTGTGATTTTTTAAATAGATTTCCCGGCTAATAATCTATTTTTTAAATAAATAAAACTTAAATCTGCTTTTTCTTTACAGATACCTATTCTTCAAAGTTTATAAGTATTCAAAAATACAATTCCACTTCGCTAGATGGCTATGAACGTATGAATATACCTGGTATATCTAGAATTTACCACTGCAGATCATGCGTACTAGTAATCTCCCCCGTCTCTACTAACTAATAAGTAGTTATAATTATATTTTTATATCAGTTGCGGGTATGTTGCCCAGGTGGCTGCACGCGTTGTGTATCCTAAATCACTAGCTTCTAATTATTAGACTTTTACTTGTAAATATTAAATTTATAATCTAGTTTTAATCATTAAATGTATCAAATTCCTTTATTAATAATAATGTAAGTATCAATACATGCGTAATTAATTATCTGACATATCAAAATATATAAAGAGTATGGTAACTCTTACCCAAGGTAAGTACACTTATTTGGAATGTTTATATCAAATATTATCTATTATCTACTATATTTTGGATTTTTAAATTCTCAAAATAACTTTTAAATATCGCTATTACAAGAGAAAAAACACCAACCACGTCTACCAGCTTATACATATTTAAATTTCAATTTCAACTATCATTTACAAACGTGGAAAGTAACCTTAAAGTTTAAAATGTTAAATATTTACTTACACAAAAATTTAAACATTAATCAGGCAAAATACCTCCAGCATCAGCTTGCATACACCCAGAATTTTTTTTTTTTTTTTTTTTCCATGGGCGGGTGTAAGACCCGAGGAAGGCAGCTCGGCCAGAGAGACCTATTGTGCCCCATGTCCATATTTAGCCCTCTCGCTCAGGTTGCACCCTATCAAAGAAGTTCGCAATCTGGCTGAGAGTTAATTTGTCAACTCTGGGTTCGTCCAAACGATCGACCCCAAAGTGCTCTGCCTCTCCCCATCCACTGCGAGCAGTTGAGAAGAAGGTGAGCAGGAGTTTCCTCCGCCCCCCACACCTCCTGCACAGGGAGAGTCCACTAGCCCATGCGGTGCCTGTGTTATTTAGTGCGCAGTGCCCAGTTAAGATTCCTGTGAGTAATCTCAATCTGTCCCTGCTCATAAAGACTGCTTTACGGAGTCTTTCCTGAATAAGGTTGGAGTCTAGGGATTTACAGTGTCTAGCGCCGGCAAGTCTATTCCAGAGGGAACAGTGCCTAGCAGCAAGTTGGGACCTGACAAACGTTTTGATCGCCCCATACGAGCTGCCACACGTCGGTTCTGGACCCACGAACGGCACCCCGCTGGCGCCCCCAGCTAACGTGTCAGCGATTTCATTGCCTCTGATCCCAGAGTGACCTGGCACCCATCTCAATGTAACGTTAAGATGTTCCGCCAGCTGTTTCAGTATTCTGTGGCACCCCAGTACCACATCAGAGTCAAATCTGACAGCCCGCAAAGCTTTGAGGGCAGCTTGGCTGTCGGAGATGATTTCAATCCTTCCATTTTTGCGTGGGCAGTTTAAGATGCCCTCAGCACAAGTCTGAATGGCAATGATTTCGGCTTGGAAGACGGTGGGGGAGGTTCCTAGGCTGAAAGCTTCCCCGTCCCGCTCACCGTCCCTCCAGATTCCAATACCCGTGCCATTACACGTTTTCGAGGCATCGACGAACCAACGGGATATACCTCGATTTGTTTGCGGATGTGTGCAATTGCAGTTTCTCTGCTGGAGATATCTACCTGTATCCCCCAGAGAAGCTGAAAAACGGGCGAGATCTTATCTCCTTACGGACAGTGGTACTGTTTGTTCGATGTATTTGAAGATGCTGGTATGATCTCCGACTTTGCCGGAGAAGCCCTTGCATCCACTACATTTTGCTCTGTAGGCCCCTAGGACTGCCTCAGACCACAGCACCAACTGCAGCGGGGGAAGCCCAAGAATGGTCTCCATAGCAGCAGTCGGCGCTGAGGACATGGCTCCCGTGATCCCCAAACAGGCAATTCTCTGGACTTTGCCAAGCGCACTTACAGCATAGCCCAGATTTGCTTTTATGCCACCAGACCAGCGAGGCGTAAGTTATAGAGGGTACTATGACCTTCGTGTACAACCAGTGTACCATTGAAGCTTCAGCCCCACGCTTTACCGAACATACCTCTGCAGGCCCAGAAGTTCCTTATGGCTTGTTCGTCACATGTTCTAGTGTGATTTGTACAGCAGTTTAGCGTCCAAGATAACACCCGGTATTTAACTTCGGTTGATACGAGTATTTTGGAGCCGAATATAGTGGGACATGGAGATTGGAGAGTTTCTCCTCCAGTGAACGGAACCATAGTCGTTTTTTGGAGTTGACATTGAGAGCCTCTCTTATACACCACCTCTCTACAAGCCTGAGTGCGACCTGCATCCTCTCGGATACACGCCCCAAATTTTCCGCAGACAAGAATGGTGATGTCATCGGCGTAGCCTGCGCATGGAAGCCGCCCCCCGAAGTTCAGAGAGCAGGCTGTCCACCACAAGACTCCATAGCAGCGGTGACAGTACGCGCCTGCGGCAGCAGCTGCCACCGCCGCCCTGATCGTGCATAGGTTCTGCGACACCGTGAACCTTTCTGTTTCTTATCATGTTGCCGATCCACCTCGTAATCGTTGGCTCGACTCCACGTTTACGCAGCGCCCTTTCCATTCGACACAAACGACGCCTTATTCAAAGGCGCCCTCAATGTCGAGGAAGGTCGCTAGTGTCGATTTCTTTGTTGCCATAGGCAGTTTCCACTCGACGAGCCAGTCATGGATGGCTGCTCGCAGGATTTACCAGTTTGATAAGCAAATTGGTACTCGTGAAGGGGCATCCTTGCCAGGGCCGAGTCCCTCAGGTGCTGTCAATTATCTTCTCAAGAGTTTGAGAAAGAATGAGGTAAGGCTGATGGGCCGGTACGACTTCGCTTCCATAAGACGTTTGCCCTGCTTAGGAATGAATACCACCCGGGCCTCTCTCCAGCTATTTGGGGTGTAGCCCATCGCCAAGGTTGCCCTTAGGAGGGTACATAATACTGGGGATAGCACCTCGAGGCCCTGTTGAAGCAGCGCCGGGAAGATGCCGTCCAAACCAGCCGATTTAAAAGGTTTGAAGGATTCAATTGCCCATCGTATCCTAGAACCTGATTATTTTACGTGCTAGGTTCCAATCCTCTTTCCTTGCTCTCGAGGCAGTGTCTGCGTAGGTATCAGTCCTTACATTCCCCCAAACGGTTTGAATGATCTCAGAGCCCGGAAAGTGCACCTCAAGGAGGTGCTGTAGAACCTGCTCCTCTGTGTCGGCTATCTCACCGTTAGGCTTTGCAGAGCCCCTATTTTAGTAGGTCCCTTGCAAGAACTTTTCGAATTCTGGAGCATTCAGGGATACTTTCTACTTCCTGACAGAATTTTTTCCCGACTCACGTTTCGCCTTTCTTAAGGCGCAATTATATCTGGTCAGTGACACCTGTATTCGTCCCATGAACCAGATCTTTTCGCTTTTATTATAAAGTTTTCTAGTAGCCGCCTCAGGTCTGACAACTCCCTGGTCCACCAAGGTGTATTCTCGGTTAGTTGTCTTGACCTTGATGGGACAGCTAGTCTCATACGAGGTTATTATTGCATTCTGCACGCCTTCAGCTAAGACCTCAACATCAGCGGCATTTTTAATTATTTTGGGTAATACTCTAGTTCCTCAATTAGTCGCTCTCGATAAGCATCCAATTACAGTTCCTAGGGTTTCTGTACCAAATCTTACTTACCTGCGGTATGTCAATGTCAAATCTTACATACCTATGATCAGAGAGGGACGGCTCATCCGACACATGCCACTGCTTCACCACTTCGCGCGCAGCGCAATGTGCATACGGTGATGTCGATAACCTCTGCACGGCTAGCCGTTTCAAAAAGGTCGGCTTGTTTTCCACGGTTAAGGATAGCTAGACGTTTGCAGCAAAGTGATTTATTAGTAGCTCACCTCGTTTATTGATGTCACTGCTGCCCCATAAGAGTATGGTGCGCGTTGGCATCGCACCCTAATAGGAGGTCTTTATTGCGCCCTCCCGCATAGTCCGCCAGTGTTCTCACTTCCAGGGTTGGAGTGGATCCTGTTGGTCATACGGAAGGTAGGCTGATCCCAGGAGGAGGTCCCTTGTTCCAGCCCCGTCCATCCATTGGATTTTTACTGTGGTCAGGTCCATAGAACAGTGGTCCCAAGTAAGAGGAGTTAATATTGCTTTTTATAAGTAGACAGGCTCTGGGACTGTGGCCGTCCCCATGAAACAGCGTCCATCCCCTCATCCCTAAGCCTCTCTACTTTACCCTTTGTAATCCAGGGTTCTTGTATAAGAACAATGTCTATGTTTTTACTTACCACATAGGCTTGCAGGGCAGCAGAAGCCGCCACCCAGAATTACTTCAGATTCGAGTTTCCTCACAGTGGCAAATCATAAATGTCATAGAACAGGCTCCACATTAAGAGCACAATGTGGGTATGAGGAAATTCAAGGAAAAATCTCCTTCAAAGCATCCAAAGTATATTAATATACTCAAGACAGCAGAGACAAAATGTTGAAAAATCTTGACGTTTCTTCTATATATTTTTAGGCCGATAGTAAATACATCGATTCACAAAGAAAATCTCCGATGTCGGATATATTACAGAAATATGATTTAATTGGTTTTACTTGACGCACAATAAAGCAGTTTTCAAAAAAGGTTTTTTTTTTATCAACAACCACCTCGTCTCCACGGAGCCCAACTCATTTATTTCATAAGAAACCTAGAGAAACCATATAATTACCAGATGATTTATACACCTAATTACCACAACTACGATGCAAATTAATTAACACCCGATTTACAAGCAGGTGTGTACATAAAATAATAATTGCATCTACGTTAATCTATGGTTGATTCTACGTATGTTCCATAGCAATATTTATATAGTATTTGTCTTACAATTAGTTGAAAAACTACGAATATGCTCGTTCATGTGAATTCATCAATTAATTCAAATCAAATTGTTACACGAGAGAATGCGAATGAGCTCGGTGCATGAATGCATGAACCACTGCCTGGGAGTGGAAACTTAATGCTCTATTTTATCGGCAAGGTTGCGCGCCATCAGCTTCAGCACACCGAGCAACAACTAATCTGGCGGTGCATTCGAATGGTCGTGTAACTACGTGTCGTTTACAGTATTAAAGCAACTTAATACAGCACAATCCTAGTTGTTTGGCATCGTATACACTCAGAAAAATACCTACATTGAGCTAACCAAAATTTAGTTAATTTAACAATACTGTTTGATTGTATATGGCGAACCAAATTTTGTTGTTGCAGAAACAAAAAAAAAAATGTTAGGTATTTGTTGTTAGTACAACAAATTTATATTGTTATGGTAACTCTAGCAAGAGTTTAATCGAAGCATTTGAGACGTATCACACGAAAAATTATATTTTAACACAACTCTCTCTCTGTACACGAAAAAAAAAAAACGATTTGGTTGCGTCAACCAATATTGGTGGTTGAGCGCAAAGATTACGCGGTTAAGGGGGAGTCGCCCTTTCAACAGTAACGGCTCTTCTTAGATATTTACCTGGTAAATATACCAGATTAATAATTTATAATCGTATTTACCTTGTTATTTCTGCTAAAAATGTTCTGTTAGCGCCATCTATGAGACAATTTCTGTAATACGTAAGGAGAAAACTGCTACAAAATAGATGTGTTACTATCGTACTTCAATTCTTCAGTTTTCACAACCCAAAACGTAATTGGATTTGATGCTTCACATTTGTCTATCTAACCGTATATTTAGTTAAATGAAAAAGAAACGTGTTAAGTTTCTAGTAATATTAAAGGAACCATTTTCATTGTTAATTAGAACAAGTTGAAACTTTAATTTAACTAAGCAGATTCAAGCTAAATTCTTTCTTTACACAACCCGAGAACTTGCTTTGGTTTAACTCAAATTTTGGTCATAGTAACCAAAAAAATCAACAAAGAATATTTTGTTAATTCAATTTTATACCACTGATTTCTATTCACAATAAATCCTTAATTTTAATACACTGAAGTTCTATAATAATGAAAATAAAATAGCCCACAAAATTAAACCAAAGATGAATTATAACTACAACTATAATATCTTCAACATAAAACTACATAAATATGCGCCGAGTGAAACTGAAGATGCTTAGTTGGAGATGTTTAATTTTATTTTAGGCTTAGAATATTTGCCTGTTGATCTACCCACATCGTTCCAACCATTCATAATAAAAACACATTGAAATGCCTCAACAGCTTTAGAACTTGTTGTTGTTGGCTTGGCTCAACGCATGTTTATGCACAAGGGGATGAGGCCTGACACCAAGTCGACAATGTAGTTTTCTAACTGCGTACAAGACTACAGCACAACGAACTAATTTACCACATGATTACAATAACTAATGAGAAGTCGAACGAATTTTTTTCTTACTATGATTTCACTTCCTGACCACCACTTGTTTTCTAACTAACTTATTTGGCCAAACAAACAGATTCACGCAGACCTTTGTCGGAAATATGTGCGGAAATATAACCCATGACTAACGAATTTTAACGGGGTTCTGGGCAAACTTAGTGTATCTGTACGTATCCATGTTTAGAATTTTTATTAGTTTGTTCGATTTTTACAAAATGTAGTAGTGCGTACAATGTCTTATGATACCTTTTTGTGTATTCTTGGTTTTTCCTCAAATTTTCTTTGATTTTCAAGGATTGGCAATCTTATTGGACACAAGAAAGCCTCACTACACTTATACTTCGGTACATGACGTTTTACAGATCTGAAGAAAAAGATATATGAGAAGTGCAGCCTGACCGGAAGAGAGGGTTTAGTAAT
>RXPK01005121.1:0-44109 GCA_004143645.1 Protaetia brevitarsis | reverse complement strand
TCTCCAGAAATGCGATACTCTCAAGAAAAGATAATTGCTTACATTTTTTCGGAAACGTCATTAATTCTTTCTGAACCGTACCAATTTGTTTTTCATACTCCTTCTTTTCCTGTTATATAATAGTCTCGAATATTTTTCCAACGTTTTACAATCGTTCCTTAAAAACAGTTTAACTTTAAGGAAGAACAGATTGTAGATTCCTTATATTCCTCTCAACAGAAAAGTTTCGCGAGCTTGGCAATAAAGAAAATATGCTTGAACACAATTTAACGGGATATTTATAATTTATAATTTCTCTCTATTCAAGTTTCATTTTATATTTGTTTGCAGATACATGGCGACTGGAAAATCAGATTAGATCACTAGCTTTCCGGTATCGTATTCATCATACTTGGTCGGTCAAATTGTAAAAGAAGTGCTTCATAGTATTACTAATCGAATGACTGGTATTTATATTCCTACACCAACCAAGGAACAGATGGAACATATGCTCAAGATTATTACAATTTGTGAATTTTTCCAAATGTTGTGCATCTATTGACGGAAAACATGTTCGACTCAGGTGCCAAGCAATGCTGGCTCAGCTTTTTTAATTATAAGAATTTCATTCTATGTGTTGTTAGCGCTTGTGGATGCACATTATAAATTTATATCGATTGATGTTGGTCTTATGGGCGCGAAGGGGATGCGGGGATTTTTCAAAAATCAATAATGGGAAACAAAATTTCAGAAAATCGATTTAATTTGCCTTCTCCTCAAGCTTTAGTTGATACTAATGTACTGTAACCTTTTGTAATATTAGGAGATGAAGCATTTGCTTTAACAACAACAGTTATGAAACATATCCTCAGGCCAAGCGAAAGAGGATCAAGCAAAGCAATCTATAATTACCACATTGTAGAGCAAGACGTACCTCAGAAAACGCATTCGCTATATTAAGTCAATATTTCAGGTATTTTATACACCCCATTGCAGTATAAACCAGAAACAGTAGATGTTTTAATAATTTCGGCGTGTATTCTTCATAATATGTTAAGAGATTCGAACATTCCGTATCCTGGGGAAATACCAGATAGAAATCCTAATATTCCTCATGAAAATATGATGTCCTTAACAAGAACTACTAACAAAAGATCAGCTTTTGCAGCATTTGAAGTTAGAGATAATTTTAAAAATTACTTTAATAGTGAACTCGGATCCATTCCATTGCAAAATAGAATAGTGAATAGAACTGAGTGATATTATAAATCAATAAAATAAAATACGAATTTCTTACCATTTTTTCAAGTTCCTGCAGAAATTCTTTTCCATGCATTATTTTTAGCGATACAATCTTTATAACTTTTGTGTTTGTAGCGTATAACACTGGATACTGTTTCACTAAATCAATTAATTTTTCTTCTTCTGTATTGCTAAATTTTTGACTCATCTTTTCTAATAAATTGTTACTTGCAAATTTCGTGTTTACTTTCAATGTGAAACACTGTGTTTATGTTTGTATTGTAACGCAGGTGTTTACTTGCTCGTTTCCGCTCCGCTCAAATCTACATCGGACCGATAGCGACCGACAGCGAAAACCGACAAATTTCGTCGGTCGATCGTCTGCTGCGACCAACGGACTCTTGGAATCCAAGGCTATTTAAATTTATTGAGCAGATTTGAACGACTGTCGGTTGCGGTCAGTTTCCGCGTGCCGACGTTCCTTGGAATCCCTACCTTAAGAGGCCCTACATCGCGTACATATAACAAAATAGATGCGTGGCTATGCAGCGCATAAAATACAAAGAAAATCTCTTGAATATTACAAAATATACAATACTGACGAAGGCAATAAGTACAAATGACTAAAAGTAATTTAAACAGCTGAACAATAAAATACTTAAATTCATCAAACAAATCTATTAACAAAATCTTACTTAAAAATAAAATATTAACTTCTGAGAGAATTTGCCCGACGCATCGACAAAGATTGATCTCTAATAATAACATAACACAGAATTTATAAACCCCGGGGTGCCAAACCACAGCAGTTAAGGGTTGAGCTAATAAGAGGGTTACATAATGTAATATTATCCGCTATGCTATCTTCTTTAGACGAAAGCACAAGTAAAGAGTTTCATTCTATGAAAATGGCAATGCGCACACGGACCTAAAATTAGTAGTCCGTGGAAAACTACCAATCTGACTAGATGTTATGTTGGCTACTATGTTATGGGTTCCACAAATATAGCATATCAACAATGATTTGTTTATACAGAAAACTAATTATTTCATATAAAGTCAGTGCAGTTAGATGATTATTTAGTGTATACAACCTGTTAATTTGAAATATATAGTTAGTTAATTGATTCAAATATGTGGGCAGATTTAATATTTAATCCAATTTTTAACAATATTTTATCCATAGTCTAGTTTACTTCTTTTGAAACAAATACTCTACACATTTCAATCAAATATCTGGTAATGACATTGAAGAGAAATAAATATTTGTTTGCCCATATATAAGCAAGCCACCTGCTTGGGTTAAGAAATATTTCATTGATTTATTAACGATTTATTTTTTTCTGTGTGCGTTTACTCTATTTTGCAATTATTTATATGTCATAATATTTTAACATATCCGCCTTTACCATAAATGCGATGAAATTTTAAAACTAACGCTTTCTATATTTTGGCATATTCACATTCTACGTAATTTTCTGAATTCGAAAACGTATGCCTAGTTCTTGTTTTCATGGTTATAAAATATCTGAATTTTTATTTTTCAATCTAGAGTGCCGTGAATACGTTAAACTTCTTTTGTCAATATAGTACCAAGCAATTACTGATCTTGCACCCTTTGTGAACAAATCATACTTTGACAATTCTTTCCATAGGAAATAAGTTTTTTAAATGGAGTCTCATGGGTACTCTGTCTAAATTTGAAAGAGAAACTTGTCGTTCGAAATAAAAGTTTTGGACGTTTATTATTGATTACACAAGTGGGTGACGTGACAAGTATTAATTAATTAAATTAACTAACAATATTTTATTTTTATATACTTGAGCAACCTCCAATAAAAAAAATACTAAATTCCCATCTCATTTAGTATCTTAAGTAATCCCAATAAAATATGCACAAATAAAACTTTCTACTCCATCATATTTTATGACAATTTGTCTTCAACTTCCGCATTTTCCGAATTAACTAATTCCATTTATCACTTCAACTATAAAAATTACTCAACTCTAGAACATTTATTGGGACTATCAAATTAATAATCTCTTAGCCTATTTTAATCTTCTTACTTTTAGATGAAAGCAGTACAGTCTAGAAAACGGTTAGCTTATAAGCGCGAACGAAATAGGACACCTATAATAACGCGGTATAGATTGCCATATTTTATTAGTAGTATACGAAAGAAACTAGTAGCAATCAATTTGAATTGAATGAAATACAAACGATATTATTGAAATTGTAGGTGCACCTATCAACAACATTCCAGCAGACTTGTATATACATACGTAATTTATTAGAGTTTCTAACGTATCCGTTCCGTTTACGTCGATTTAAGTTACTTATGTGTTCAAGCATTCATTTGTCTGTAATGCAGATAATTTAAAGCTTCACACATACCAAACAGCGAGCGCGAATGTAATTGGTAATGTAAAGCGAATGTAAATGGTATGGGCGGGAATTGTATGGCATTTCTAATAATAAACTTAGGTTTTCAGTTATTCAATTCAAAATAAATGTTTCGAAAACAATTCTCAAATAAAAATAAGCGGAAGTTTTTGTACTTCGGATCTATATACAACTTAATTCTATAATATTTCTGACGCTATCCAGCTGATTGTGTTTTAAAGTTTTAGGAGCAATTTATAGATGAGAGCACAGACTTTCAATGTTCCTATGGGCAAGTTATGAATTGCGCCTAAAACTTCAAAATTAAAATAAGTTGGCAGCATTAGCAACATTATAGGATCAAGGTAGAGTGTGCGAATAAAATACCCGAACTGTGCAAGCAAGAGAGCAGATATCTACTCTCTTGTTCGCACCGTTCGAATATTTTGTTCATATAGGTCCAAAGTACATCATGTTCTCCTACTGATCAATGTATTTTACGTGTTTTCGTTCAACCCTCTTCCGGAAAGCGGGTAGCGGTTAATTATAATAAAAAGGTTAATTCTTTTTGGTACGCGGGTCATGACGCAAAAATCTAGCTGCATGACGCCACGTAAAGTTTTTGAAGGCGAGCCGCTGCCGTAAAACGTTGAATTAATTTTAGATTCTTTCACTACTATTTGCTTTGTTATGACGTGAAAGTGGTTCATCAACTTAAGGATATATTTTTTGTAAGTTGTCAGCTTTATGGTAAAACAAGATGAACGATGTGAACCTCATCAAGATAGAAGCTATTCTGAGTGGTTTCCATATACTTTGAAAGTCTCAAAGGGTCCGAATTATAATAAAAATAATTTATAGCTCCACGTTGCAGAAGCCAAAATATAATAAAGATGTTATATATTGCCGTTTTTCTTTGATTAGCCCCCCTTTGATTAGACCAAGAAAAAATGCGCTAATAAAATTATGATATTTTTTATTGTTCAGCCTGCTGTAGCTCTGCGACTCTTATTTTTTAAACAAAAAAATAAAACATTTAAATTCAATCTCAGTTTCGACATCTCTTTCTATTCCTTTCATTCACAATAGATTGGGTTCTAAATTCAGAATGACTTTATTAACAATTCTAAATTTGAATCTTCAAGAAGCTAATTTTAATGTGTTTTAGCATCTTTTTGACGTTAAAGGAACTTAACCTAAATAAATGATTAGGAAATATTTAAAACTATTTACATCTAACTATTCGGTGGGCATTAAAAAAAATATTAGCAAAAAGAGAAATTAACTATTTGCCTTCAGTCACTAGGTTGACTGAAAACTGTGTAGGAGTCTCTTTGTAGGTGGATTGGGCTGTGATTGGCTTTCAATGGGACAGAATTGGCCTTGGTTATAACAGAATCACTTATACGAGATCTTCTTTATCACTCAAGGTTATATATCATTATTTTACTCGGGGTTTAAAACTGGTAAATATGTTCGATTAACGATTTATGAACTCTGATGGAAAATGATTCTCTTTATTTGTAGGTTTTAGGAAGAGTTTTACTGAGGACACGAATACAGATCTGATCTACTTCAAAGTCTGTTGACCTATGTTCTATTTTTTAGCATTAAGGACGTCTTTTCGTCTTTTCATGCTGCAGGCTTTCTTACGTGCATTCCCAGATATCAACTATTATATTTCCTGGATATATGTGTAGTCGCGTCCAGAATTATACTGATGTCGTCACAAGAATGAGACGTAGATACTTTATTTTTTTTTAAATCTAGCCTTTTTTGCTGATATCCTTTCTTTTTTACAAACTAATTATTTAATCACATACATTAGCTTAACTTATTTGTCAAGTTTGACAATTGTGCGTATTAAAAAAAGGTTCTTCGGGATTAGATATTTTCTAACATTTATATTTTAACTATTATTCCTTTTTAACTAATTTACGTTTCAATTTAGAGTTTTAATAATATATTTTGTTATTGCATTTTAACTAATATTTGGTTATTTATTAGAGGTTTTCTGATAATTAAATATAGTTTTATAATATGAAATTTCTTCGTTTGATTTCTCAGGACATAGTGATTATTTTATTTATGTTTATTGTTTAGTAATAAATTAGATGTTAATTACATGTGTTCTTAATGTAAAATACAATAAACATTAAAAACAACTCACATTTTTTAATCCACGTTATAAAGAAAAAAACAACAAATAAATGCAGTTTTTGGATTGTTTAAACTATTAGATTTATTCATGCAGCTATCAATCGTCAACACATATCCTAAAAATGGCATTCAGTTTTTTTTGCATTCACTGTCATTTTGTTAAGCTTTATCTAAATCGATAAGTGACCGTTTGGGAGTATCCCTTGCTAGTTTCTGTTAAATGTGATACTTACTGATTTTATTCGTTTAGTTCAAATTAAAAGCAAAAATATGCACGCTGTAGCTAATTACTTTTTTGCGCTTATGCAAACTGGTATAATTAACACTTAAGTAGTCCTTTCATACATCAGAAAGCAACCATTTACAATATGTAAATATCTGCGATTTCAAAATAATTAAGTAAATCTGATTCATACTTCCTTTTTTCTAAACCTTAAACAATTTCTCACATGGAGCTAATCAATAACAGTTTTTCATCGAGTCATTACTAACTCCATCGCAAAAAGATTGCCTTCCATTCGATAGCGCAATTTAAATTGGTCATTAATATTAAAAATCGACACAAAAGAAAGCTGGAAAACAGTTATTTTCCGTGTCTGTTTAGCGTGTACTGAATACAACCGTTTTCTGCAAATTTTATACGGCGATTCTCAAATTGAATTACAATTAGGCAGACAAGACAATCTAGTTTACTTCTTTTTACGTTGATAGGAATGCACCTAAAACTGTTTAAATGCTAAAGTTCCAGTTTGAAGAGGAAATGTCGACTGACTGAAAATGATTTCATTTAAAGCAGAGAAATCGAAGTTGAGATTTCAGTTGTGAAAGCAACATCTAAATGGAAATGCGGAATAGCATTAAGAACTTTGTGCGCTGAATTATAATTTTTTTTCTTTTAAGATTACTATTTGCTTACACGTTATAAATAATCTGTGGCGATACCCAACACAGTAGCTACCATTTATATTAATAGTTGTATTGGTTTGTATGTATATTGATGAAAATAATCGAATTAAGGGTCGTACACGCCAGACCATGAGCGCGAATGTAATTGTAATGTGAGGTGAATGTAATAGGGACGGATTTAATTTGATTGTGCAACGAACAACGTTATGGCATATCACATTCATATACTTATCACTGATCAATAGAATAACTCTAAACACATTGGGGATGGCTAATAATCTATCCCTAATCTGACTACCTGGGCATTCAAAGAGGAATGATTCTATATTTTAAAAATTGGTCGACATGAATCATAAAAATGAGCTCCAGCTTCTAATCACAGACTTTTGCGTTAAAAATACTTGATGCGAATTTCAGCATAGTACAGTGAAACATAGTACAGTGAAACTAAACAATCCACAGATATCTAAGACCTTAAGCGCTTTGGTGTAACCTTTGCACAATACTGTCACATTGCTCTTTCCATGTCAACGTATGGTCAAAAATAACTCCTAAAAATTTAGTACTATCACAGCGAAATAATTCTTTTTTATTTATAATTAAATTGTAATGTTCGATACTCTTTTGTCTCGCATGAAATACCATGTATTTTGTTTTTTCTTAACTTAAAGACAGTTTATTTTGCGAAAACCAATTGCATAAGTTATTTAATAGAGAATTTGTTGTGTTTTCAGTAATATGAGTATTTATTTTAGGAGCTGTTAACATTACAACATCATCAGCATAAATCGTCAAGTATATATTTGATAGAGACGAGACTATATAAACTGAAAAGTGTAGGACCTAGCACTGAATCTTTTGGAATTCCAGAATCCTATGGGCTTCCTAGTGCCAACGACGGCTATGTAATTTCTGCCGTGCACCTGTTTCTCTAGAACGCGACTACGTACTCTAAAGTTGGTGCGCATTTTTAGCATTAAGTTTAGGTTACTCTTCCAAAGTGTGAATAAAACTATACGGAACATTTGCATCTTGCTATTAACAAAATATTTAATAGAATTTATTATTACCTATAATCGTAACAGAGGAGAGGTACAACAAATAAAAACAAACAATTTTTAAAATTACGTTATATATATTAAATAGTATTCACAAGACAATACACATATTCTTCCTTAAATCTAAACTAAAAAAATAACTAGAACTATAAAAAAGAAAGATGAAAATTAATGATTTACTTTCTTTCTTATTCCAAAAACACAAAAAAAATGGTCTTTCTTCGTTTTATTTTTTCTTGTTGAATTATTTTAATCATTCTTACACGAAATTTGATGATGAACGACCATCGAATTACGAATTATATTGCTACGTTTCAACCTTTTTGTTATTATTATTATTTTGCCACTTTGATCATATTCGAACATGATGAAATATGTGATTTATTTTACAAATGCTTAGCGAAAATTGAATGAAAATGAAGAGGATAGACATAGACGTGTTGTTGCTCGCTTTTTTCTCTTCTTGAGAAACTTTAAATTTTATTTTTATTCAACGACTTATCGATTAATACATCCTAAAGTGTGTCAAAAATATATACAGTACTCTCAACTATCACTAGGTTCTAATATATATTTTTTGGTTTCAAAATTGTAATATATAAATACTAGTGTAATAATAAAATAAGAAACTTACAATCATATCATAAAAATCGAAATGATTATGTTAAAAAAATACGTCATTGAACTTCTTTTAAAAGAAAAGCTTAATACTATTAAATTATTTATTCGGAATATATTAATGTATTTAAATTAATTATCAATAAAAAATAACCATTCGTTTATTTCTTTTTCTATATAAAAATATTTTAACATAATCACAATTATTATTCAATAAAAATGAAATAAATATAATGTGCATTTACATAGTAAAAAAAATCTAACTATATGCGCTGTATGTAATAAATGTATACAACAGGATTTTTATTATACAAAAAACTCGGTGCAAATAAATTTGCGAAATACATCCTTAAGAGGTAAGGGGGGTACACAGTGATGGGGGCGGGGCTCGGATATACATTCAATAATAAATAAAAAAATATTCCCGTATTCATTCGTATTATTCGAACACAATATTACTATTAAAAAATATTTGGCATCATTTCTCATTTATTATTATATCAATATTATTAATCTTAACATTACATATAAATTCTTGATTATTATTATTACTTTTTTTTGTTTATACTTTTTCCATATTTCCAAAAACTTACTTAAGCGACTGTTGCACTAAATATAATACACACTTTTCATTTTTTTTTTATTCAAATATATATAATATATCATATTATGGAGAGATATTATAAACACTTTGTTTTCTGATTTTTCTTTTGTCAAAAATATATTTCTAAGACTACGCGAAGAAGTGGAGGGGGGTGAAATTGGGACTCTTAGAAAAAATGTGTGGATATTAACGGGGTTGGTATTTATGTATTTGTACAGGGATTGCTATACACTAAAGTGACAATATATTCAAATAATATGTTTGGGGATGTTGCAATTTTTTGCCAGAGCATTAACTTCTTTTCCTCAAAGGCTTACGACACAATATCAACATGACTCACACTCTTTTTCCAATCGCACTTCATCATAAAGGTAAAGCATACTGGGAAAAAGTATTTATACTGAATAATGGGAATCAACAATGAAATTTAAGTCGCTCAAAACATTCTGATAACTACGAAATTTTGCTAAATTAACCTAGGAGATCTCGATTAAATAAATTAAATATAATTGTACATAATTTCAAATTAAATCTTCAAATATTTTAGAAACCATTTAAAATAAATAAATTAGAAATTAGTACGTTTTTTTTTTCGATAGTCCTACAAAATTCCATTTTGGGTCAATACTTTTCGGCGGCAGCGTACACTAATATTTTATATCTTAGAGATTTTTGTGAATAAGCGATTCTTTCGTTATCCGAAAGTTAAATAGCACAAATAAATTATGATGTGATTTCGTCATTTATCAAACCCTTTGTAGTTTTTCAATGATGTGAGTTAAAACTTTTTCACAAAAATCTGCGGCAATATATAAAGCAAATTTCAAATCAAAGTAACAAACAGTTAATAATATAACGTCAGCGTTTATTTTAAAGGAAAAGGGACTATTTAAAAAGGTATAAAGTGACAGTCATCTCTTTCATCAAACCATATACAGCGACGTTCAAAAATAAAGTGCGACTTCATTCTTACAAAGCGTCAATTTTAATAATCATACGATAATAATATATATATACAATAATTCGACTGCTTTTCTGTCGACAAGCAGTGAAATGTTTATTTCAAACGAAAGAGAAACTAGATTTTGTAAAAGAATAAGCAAATAATGTTGCTTTATTTCCTTTTCTTCCAAATTTAATAATAAGGTAACTATAAGTCCATATATTTCATGGGTTCGATAATAAGAAATGAGAAGAAAAATAAACTTTATAAGTTTTTTTAGAAAAAGAATCTATTTTCATTTTCTTATATTATAAAAAAAGAACTTATTACAAAAAAAAAAACGTAAAAGATTAATATAAAAAACTAACATTCACGTAAAAATAAATTACGATATAATTATCATTAATAATTGTAAAACGTTGGCAGTTGGTTTCATTTAATCAGACGAAACACTGTTATTAAAACACTATAATCAATCAACTATCTAAAAAATATATTATAATTTAAAATATTTAAAATATTAGGTATATAATATAGCAAAAAAAAAACATAAATTAAATTAATAAATACCTTACGTTTATTCATTTTTAAAATTAATACTAAAATTACGATAATAACCATTAATTATTTTGACTTATGACCAGTGGGTCTGTTTTTATTTTTTTTTTAATACAGCGAATTAAAACAAGAAAGAACAGCACAAATTACCCTTCCTATCTTTGGAGATGTAAAAACTGAATTTAAAATCGTTATTAAAAATTCTCGCGCTATTTATTACCAACTGTTAGGAAAAGAAAGTTTCTATGCTGCACCTCCTCATTCGAGCTAAACTGTACTTTGATTTTGGAATCGTATTTTGTACTGTTGGTTTTTTCTTTTTTATTTTAAATATTATTTCTTTGTATTTTATCGTCATTATTACCATGCGGAATTGAGAGGGGGCGGGGTACAAAATGATTTTTTTCTTTTGTTTCTCCACACGAGATCACATAAGAGGCACTATTGATTGATAATAAATCTAGGCATATACAAAAAATGCTCGTCCGTCTATTGCTAATACTGCATTATATATTTTAAAATTCATCTGTGTTTATCGAATTTCTGATCCGCCATTTTGCGTTACGATTGAGAAATTTCACGCGTTTATCGTTCCTAGACACACATTAGTGATTAATAATAATGCTGTAGTAGAATGCACTCTTATCTCATAATAATTATAAATATTTATGTGGTAATATAATATTATAAATATCGCGCAGACAAACAGCTTTCTCTCATTCTAAATTATATCGGGGAATAAAAGGAACAAAACACACAAACGACTAATCTTTATAGATTTACAAATCGAATTTTCGACTTCCACTTGTGGAAACGATTAGAATTCCCAGGTTTTTTTTGGGGTTTTTCTACTTTTGTCGCCAGGTTGGAAGCGTAAAATTCGATTCGTAATAGAAATGATACTGAGATGCACTTGAGAATTACACTGTACACTGTACAAGAGATGTTTCGAAGGGATTACTTATATGTTTTAATTTCGTCTAATAAGATTCTATTCCGAATGATTGTGTTTCTGATAAGGTCCGGTCACGACGCACGGGTACATGGGGAATAAAGTGGTGACTGACATGGTTGTTAACGTGGGCGCCCTCAATAGAATTTCGTTATTGTTCTCCAACAGCATCTTCAAGTTCGCCTTCTCCTCCAAGAGGTCGAAGTTGAACTTTTCCTCGTGGCCCTCGCTGGCGCTATTCAACTTTTTCAAACGGGTCTTCTCCTCCCATTGATCCCAGCCGTGCTTGGCCACGTTCAAATTCCGATGCTGGTAGAACACAAGCGAGATCCTTGTGGGCGCTAGCCTATTTGGCTTCTTCAACGCAGTGGTGGCGTGCAACTCGTGCTTGGCGCACTCGAACAGGACGCTGCCGTGCGTCAAAGCGATGGCGACGCCACCTATCTGCGAGTCCATGAAGGCTTCCGCGTTATCGATTATGTCAATCACCTTTCCCAGGGAATCCGCGCTCTCCGGCAAGGTTTGCGGGTTGAAATCCCACGGTTTGGGGTACTGCCAAGGCGGTGGAAGGTAATACGGTTCGGAAATGTCCAAACCCTGCGAGGCGGCTTCCCTTTTCAACCCGCCGTCGCTGACGTCGTCGAAAGGATTGCGCAAATGATAAGTGTTGGGGTTTATATTCTGATTGTTATTGAAGAAATGGAACGGCGGTAGAGACTGTTTGATATCGGCTTGCTGCTGGATCAAACTTTTCCCGATATGATGATGGTGTTGGTAGAAACTGACTGCAGGATCTGACATCAAATTCGGCCTTGGGATCTTAGGGTCGAAATTCTGCTGGAAGATTTGGTGTGGTAGCCCGTAGTTCGGATTGAACGCGTTATACTGGTGGTAATTCGCGTGGAGGTGATTGGTATACGGCATAGTGTAAGGATTCACCGGGGTATTCCGGAAGAAACTGTCGCAACCCATGTTATCCATCCTCCCGAATTGATTCATCATCCCCATGGGTTTATAGAAATGATTGTGATGCATGAAACTGTTACTTACCACGGGACGTATGGGCGATTCCGGCGCGAAAGGTATCTTAAAAGGGGATATGGGAGAACTATGCAAGGGCTGTAACGAAGAGGCACTGCTGCTATACACAGGAGAATTATAATGAGATCTATAGAGATCCTTACTCATATTATATACATTGCCGGTACGGCCGCTATAGTTACTATTATTAGCGTTATTATCGTTATTTAGTGATGTATGGTTAGTGTTCCTAATAATACCTGAGTGGCTATCTTGTACTTTGTTTTGCGTAAGATTAATTTGTGCTGGCTGACTCGTTTCTTTGTTGTTGTATCTCGTCGCGTTGTTGCTTTTACTATTGTTACTACTATTGTTGTTGTTATTGGCGGCGTTGTTGCGATCGTGAGGCGTCGGATAACCTGGGGCGCACGCGATGGTGCTATTGTTGTGGTGATCGCTCATATACTTCTGCTTCGGTAATACTGGATGTTTGACGTTTGTGGCGCTATTGTGGTGCTCATGATGTTGTTGTAGCGGACGCTTTCCGGATTGCTCCCGTTTAGAATGCTGGCCGAGTACCAGGCGTTCGCGTCGAAATCTGTGGGGTAATCGAAGTAACTCTCCGAGCCCCACGTCTTTGGCGTTAAAGGCGAATCGGTGACGGTGCTGGAGACGTGGTTGCTTTGGAGTAGACTGGCGTCGTGGCCTTTCACGGGAGTTTGTGGTGTCTGCGACCTGGAGGACTCGTAACCTGAGGAGGACATGCTGGAATTTGGCGTGTAATGTTCTTTCTTCGTAGGGGTGTGGATTGTCGTCGTCTTTTTTCTTCCTACGGCGACAAGGTTGTAGCGGTACTGTTCGTATGCGTACCTCGCATTCGTATCTACAAAAGAAGATATGCGATGAAATTATTGTATTTATTATTATATTAGCAAGTAGAATCTCGATATTGACGTTACCCAATGAATACTGCTTTGCTAGAGTATGTACACAGACTTTGAGTAAAAATGCATTTTTTTCGTACTTAAAAGTGGTCGAAAAGTAATCGGTTTTTAGCATAGACAAGTATAAAACGCTTAGATAGCGGTTCAATTTCCATGAGCGTACATCAAATTAAAGGCAGCCATTTTGATACACGACAAGACCGTACTGCACTACTGTTAATTTTTTTATACTGCTGTAGTTTAGTTTACCCGCGTTACCGTTGTGTGTATTTTAAGTTGCTTAGATTTTGTTTTGTTTACTCCGTTTCAGCCATTGATCAATTTACTGAAAAATTTTCACAATTATGTTTAGTTTGTTTTAAATTTAGTTAAAGAGTTAATTGTTTGATTTATTTATTTACTGTAGTTTTTTTTAATTAATTTCATTCATTTATATGTCTAGCGTTTGCTAGTTCTATTCAATGCGTTTTCTACTAGATTTTGTCGGTAAATTGTGCGTTTGCGTTATTGTTGTAAGAAAAACGATTGTAGAAGTTTGTTCTAGAGATCCTTGGTTGACTTCAACGTGAGTAGATGTATTTTTAAATCTTTGCTGCCATTTTGTAATTCTTGAGATTTTGATATTTGATTTCTGTGAATATTTTGTCCATCAAGGAATTCGCATTATAATAATTGTTATTATATTGATGTGTGCACATTATAGATATAAGATCTTTTATTATTTTTGTTCGGGAAGATATATTTTCAGTTTATTTTTTCTCATTATAGTTTAAAGAGTCAATTTTTCCGTTTTTCTATTTTGCTGATTCATTTTTATTTCATCAATCACCTCGGTTGTGTGAGTAGAGGCATTGTTCTTGCTTTTAGTTTTCATTATTGTAAATTTCTAGTGTTTGTCCAGGAATTTATTTTGTTTTAATTTGAAACCCACGTGGATTGAATTAGTATATTTAGGATTATCTTCCTGAACAAACAAATCTTTTGCTTTGAATAGGAAATAGCATTGTCCTATTGTAATTTAGTGCAGTTTTTTATTTTTGGCTAGAACCTTCAGCTCATGGTTTTCTTTTCTGTTACTTTGTAATTTAACCCATTTTATAAAATAAATTTTGATTGTTAATTATCTTCGTTGGGTTAAAAATTCTGTTCTTTTATTTTTTTAATTAAACCTTTTCAATTTTTAGGATATTTAAGAAAGTCAGATTTCATTCACTCACAATTTACTTTTCGTGGTTAGATTTAAGTTTTAATTCGCGAGAGTATCTCTGAGGTTAATAGTTCTTTTATGCCCTTTTAAAATTTTTCCATTTGAGCTAGCTAAATTAATTTTCTTTTTCCTTGTTAATTTCATTTTGCATTTTCAAGTCAATCAGTACACAGCAATACGTTAGTTATTTATGTTTATTTTGTTAATTTAAAATAATTGTTTGTGAATAAATATACGGTAAAACATTTATGGCAAACAGGTAATATTTAAATAATGTTTTTTATGTTAAATTGGATGAACATATTTATTTATTATTTATCACCAAACATACATGAACATATTAGACAAGCACATAATAGTGAACTCGTTATATAAACTACGTACGTTACAAAATATTGATTTAGTATAGAAAATAGAAGCACGTTACACATATTAATTATTTGAATCCTAAGAACATTTTACTTATTTTACATTTTCATCATACTTGGTACTTTATCTTAATAATAAACAAACTACCGTTAGTATAGAGTTGTAGTTTAAAATTTCAGATTCCCAAAAAAAAACATCAAAAGCAGTCTTAAATATGTTATTGATGATTATGATTAAATAATATTATTGTGTATTATTCATTGGTTTCATATTAATTTTATTGAAGCTTTGGAGATTGAAAATGTTAACTTATATTTATATAAGAAATACATTGTAAAAAACGTAAGGAATATTTGTACATTTATAACATAACAAGGGTAATAACATTTCATTTACTTCAAACTACATAAATTTTTAATATAGTTGCTTAATTATTAAGAATAATTGGTAATTACCTTAGAGAATTTCAAATGCCTTACTTTTTCCTGCAATTTTTTTTTTGTATTAAATAACGAAGTGCTAAAAAGCAACGATTAGAAGTTCTGAATACGTCAGCAAAGGAGTATACTCATGTGTGTATAAACACTATGTGTTTTTAATAAATTAATGTAGTTCTGCTAATAACTGTAATAATTAAGAGGATTTTTTTTTTGGTAGAGCGTTCGTCCAGTAAACGAGAGTGTGTAGGTACGAATCCTGCGTGAGGAGAAAAATGTTTCTTTGGAAAAAATTCTCTTATTTATTACAGTTATTAGCAGAAATACATTAATTTGTTAATTTCTTACTGAAAAAAGCTTGCAAACTTTGCACTATATGTTTTTACTAAGTTTTTGTTGCTTTGAATTTAGTTTGTAAAAAGAGTTGCATTGTTGAAATTACATACCTGCTGAATTATGGGTATTCTGAATACTATAAAAGCAAATAAATTTCACTACATTATTTTATACAGACAGTCGCCTAAAAATTGTGTGTACAACACTGCCAAAGAGCGTCCTTTCCTACTTTCTAAAAAAAGCTTACTTTTTGGCATTACACAATTTACTATTATTTTACATTTTGTAAAGTATATATTATGTTTGCTTTTGATATGTCTCGATCTAAAAGTAAATGCTTAAAATTGCAATAAGACCCAAAATTCTTAAAAATGTTGAAAGCAATATGAAATCACCCAATGGACTATTACTTCAACCAGAAACAAAAGACATAAGATTTTAAAATTGTTAACACTAGGTACGTAAAAAGAAAAACATAAAAAATATCAGTTTACAAAAATAAAAATTATAAATAACTTGTAAAACAAAGAACAGCTTGGCTTCAACAATGGAGAACAATTTAAGAGAAAGCGAGAATTTACAAGCAAAACTTTATATTGGTTTTATATTTTTATATTGTAGCAAAGTAATGATAATGGTAATAGCTAAAAACGTTTGAAAAACGTCCTAGAATAAGGTTTTTAAAAATTGTTAAGGTTTTGCTAATTTCTTTATCACATTTTAATAAAAAAAAATATGTGCTTATCTTGAAAATCTGTTTATCCTCTACTCATTAACAATATTAATTTTAAATAAAAGGGATCTGTAATCTACGTTTGTCATCTTAATAGTCCTTGTTCTTTTACTGGTTGTTATTCCACTATACGTAGATAATTCATGCACAAATAATTAACATGTATGCACGAATAATCTTTATCGAAGTTTATTCTCTATATCAACAATTATTTTATTGGAAAAAAAATTATCGATTCATTATTATGTATGTGTGAACTTTATGGCTTAAAAAGCACGTTTATAGAATTATCGTGTGCCTATCTAATAAACACATTGTAAGTATCATTACCGTGCTTTCTTTTCACCATTCAAAGCAGTGACTATCAACCTCGGTTGAATAACAAAGCAATATATAAATCAATTCATTATATCGAGAGTCTATTACAATCAATATTAAAATAACATCATTTATAAATTTTACACTTACTTGTTTAAAACTTCTATGCTTCCCGTTTTGATTTTAGCATCCTGACACTCCTTAGATCCAAACTCATCCGTACTATCAATCGAGTACAGCGGCAAAACGTGCAGTTGCTCATCTTCCGGTTTCGGCACCATCTTCTCCCTAGTCAAAGTCACCACCATAGTACACCCGTTATTCATATTATGCGAATCCTTATGCGTGTGGGCGCAAAAGTCCATGCAAGCGGTCACCCCGGAAAAAGGCCTTCCACTTCCCAAACCCAATCGACAATCACTCGCCTCGTTCTCGTAGATGCACTGATTCTTAAAAGATTCCGGCGCTAGCGTTTTGTACAGAGGCGTTAGGAAGGTGACCAGATTTTGAAAACGATTCTCCATGGCTTGTTCTTCGGATTTTTCTGTGAGACGGAATTTCCTTACGATCTTGGAACGGGCGAACTTGCAGCCGTTGTAGTACATGCTCCAAGAGCAGCCGAAGGAAAAACTAGCGCCACAGGTTTTCGGATTTAAGCCTTGACAAGCGCAGGTTCGCTGCTCGTTGGTGGCGCATCGCCTGTTCGTTGGTAAGCCGTATTTGTTGAGCTTGTCGGTTAGGGTGGAGTACATAACATCCGCTTCCGTTTGGCCGATGCCCTCCCATGCTACTATGCATATCACGATGTAGGCTGAGACGCAGGAATGTCCTTGACGGTGTTTGACCACCACCAGATACTTCTCGTCATAGTTTGATCGTCTGATTATCTGTAGAAATGAAAAATTTTAGAGGGGTTATGGAATTTCCAAAGTGAGTCATACCCATTTTGCTAGGGGACAACCCTGAGGTGTTTTTCCTTCTTTACCGGCGTAGCGCACTTTTTCTATACGAATAGCTTTGCCATTTACTCCAGTTCTGCTTTCTAAATCCTTCCGTAGGTTTACCAAACTACTTGAGCAACCTAAAACCAATTAATAAACTATAAGATTTGCTTTGGTAGTTTAAATGCTTACTTTTTATTAGAAAATGGTTTTACAAATAAAAGATTTTAGATGAAAGCGTTACAGAAATAGTGTATTATTTTATACGGAGGGAATGTGATCCTTTTCAAGGCACGCTCGCGAGCAAGCCATGAAAAGTGCTATTTTTTCTTCAAACGTTGGCAAATTTATAGAAGAACATCTATTTCCAATTGAAGATAAGGGACTTTGCAAGGAGGTTTGCCCAAACCTTTTCATCAGTCCAAAAGTCTTTTTGCTAAAAAGGTACGGGTTGTTTCTATACTTAGTAACTCATATCAAGAAGCTGTCAAGTAGACGCTGCAACATTGAAATCATTTTTGGGATTAAGTTAAAATCGGTAGTCTAGGGATATTGGTAAGCAATTAGTGAGTAAGTTCAACCAAATAATGAAAAATTTGGTCCTAAATTAGTGATTTTAGAAATGCAGTGCACACCGCCCGAAATTATCTAAGAGGCAAAAGAAGCAGCATCATGCCTTGAATCTTCAAAAACCGCTGACAAATATTTTGTTGCGCACCAGCATTTTGTTGGTCATCATTGGTGCGATGAAAAATGTGTTAGCAAATATTCAGAGAATGTAGGCGAAAAGCACATTTTAGCTATTTACAAGAAAAGAAGTGGAAATCCTTAACTCTGTGGTCCCGTTATTAAATGGTGAAATTGGAATTAATTATTAAGCAAGGAGTAGATGTAAGTCAATACTTATAAAGTTACTGGCTTTCCTGAAAAAGACCAATGAAGGATGAGAATATTGTGTTAAGAATTGAAAGAATAGTTTGAAAGATTTTTATGTGAAGCGTCAGATGATCTATACTTAGGAAAAAGGATAAAATCGATTTAATTTTAATTAACGATTATGTGCTTTAACACAGGATAATTTATTTAGATTGTTCTATTAATTGCAGTATCCGGGGCATGCAGGTGCGGTGAAATGGTAAAAATGAGTGCTGATGACAGAAGATATGGGAAATTTTATTCTTACATATAAAAATTTCTGTCAGCGTACCACAGTAGGTACATCCAGAAAACTGGCAGTTTTTCTGAAATTGAGCAACCCCGAAGAATACACTGGGCACTGTTTAAGGCACACTTCAGCTACTTTGCTGATTGATGATGGAGGAAACATGAAATGTTTGAAGAGGCATGGTGTCTGGAGATCAACTGGGGTAGCCGAAAGTTATATAGAAGAATCCTTTACCTTTAGAATATTGACGAAAATTGCAACGAATCGTTGAAATCAACAGTTGTGAATGGAATCCTAAATTCGCAACAACTCTACAACAATAACAGACTACTCAGTCGAGCAATATCCGATTTATTGATGTTTGAAGAAAAAACATTTTAGTAATTGAAAGCCCAAAACAAAAAATGATACATACCTAAGTGGGTATAGTAGCTTCCAGGTTCTGGCGGAAGCTTATCTGGTGGGAAGCAACTGCAAAAAGGTATCTCCGTTCCTGTTACTTTAGATTTTAGCTCTTCGTTAAATTGATTCTGCTTTGGACTTCCGCTGTTGCTTCCAGCCTTCCCCATAGGACTTCCAAGTGCTTCGCCCCCCAAAACCTTGCTATGATTTATCATGCTTTCATTGTGAGGTACTCCACTCGGAGTTTCACCGGCTATTGGCAGTGAATGAGATGTTTGATTATCTACTTTCAATTCGTGTTTTTGATTTGATTGTTGCGCCGTCATAACTGCACCATTGGATATTCTATCGTGATTTGTGATTAGATGGTTTTTACTCTGCGCTGGTTCTTGTTTTTGAACATTTAACTGCAAATGCTCTGGTGAAATTGGTAACCTTTCGTGGTTCGAGGAATTCGTTTCGTAATAAGGAACGCTTGGAACTTTAAAGGAGTGCTGTTTCTGATTCTCTATCGCGTTTCCTATTACTCCGTTATTCAATAATTTCTTAGTGTCGTTAGGTAAGACTCCATTATTCACTCTTATCCCCTTATTCGTTTCTTCCCTTCTATTTTTATAATCTACCTTCCCAATGTCTCTTGTACAATGTTCTTGGTTACTCTTCTGACTATAATCCGCGCTCTCGTAATTCTTTGGAGGCAGTAATTTTGCAGATGCATCTCCGCAATTCTCCTGCCTCGACTTGTCAGTAAGGTTGGTAGGAGTGCTTTGATTCCGGAACAGAAACGGTACGCCACCACCACCGTCTAAAAGATCAGGTGGACGATGATGGTGGCTATACCATAAAAAATGACCGGTCTTATTTTCGTTATCGTGCTGTGCCTGCTGTTGTTCTTCCTCCAGCTTCCTATCGTTCTGCTGCTTATTCAGGATCATCGTTTTTATCCTGGAATTCAATTCCACACGATTGGCCTGGGAATATTGGTCGCCCATATCGCCGGAGTGCTCGGGTTGGCCGTACTGTTGCTGTTGGATCACTTCGTGCTGGTCCATAGCGACAGGTTTACCACCAATGTTCGGTTCCCACATCATGTTCTCTGCGTTGACTGGCCACTGTTGGGTCCGCTGCTCTTGCGCTTGTTGAGATTGTTGCATATTTGCTCCGCCATACTGAGCACCTGGATACCCACTAGAGTTGTGTGAAACTAGCTGCGGATTGCTGTTCACCTGTGGGTATCCAGGTTTCTCGTTTCCCGAACTCGCGTTGACATAGTTAGGGTTAGCACTGGAGCCTGAGAAACCCAAATTGGTTAAAATGTATCTTGACAATGGTCGTAGTCGAGTAAGTATGGGTTGCCGGGACCATGGAATTTTTTGCTAAAGATTGGAGCATATATTTGCTGTCGTAGAAGTAGAACACAGGCAAATTTTCAACTCTGAATACTGAATGGTCTTAGAGAAAAATAAAAATCATGTTTTTTTTTTAAATAAGAAAAAATCATTTTCTTCAAATTTTTAATTAATAATTTGTCCAAGCGTACAAGAAAAGCAGATTTGTGGAGGCTAAAACAAACAATAATACTGTTTCTGTCAATCACGCACTTTTTTAATGTTTATTTTTTAATTCTGTTTTTTTTTTGAGGTAGCCGTTTTGATACATTCACCAATTTTTTTTCGACCTCACCACCACAATTTTTTTCTAGACGATTTAAGTGGTCCGCCATAGCAAATAAAAAATATGAGCGTTGCGACCATTTTTAGCCAAGGAATATTTTATTCATTGTTGAATCTTCTCCGAAAAATAGTGGCGTGTATAGATCTAAAAATAATTTAAAGCTGGTAGCGACCATCTAAAAATCACAGAAAAAAGTCTGTTATCAAACGAAAATAGTTGATTTTTTTTAAGAGTCAAAGTCGAGGTTCATGAACTGTTTATTCATCAAATAAGAAAAGACCAATAAATACGCATTGAATTATTGGCAGTGTATGTCAATAGACAACAATTGAAGCAACAGTTCTTAACACACTCACGCATATATCTCGAGATAGTATAGATATAGATTTATAAAAATAAACACCTTTTAGTGAATCTAGAACCATTGAACTCTAACCTTTATAGTTTATTAAGTTTTCAGAAAGAGAATTAGTGATCAGTTAAGCATCGATGGCAGTCAAGCATGGTTGTGATCATTGCAGCATCTTATTTTTTATAGCGTTATTGCTGATGAGAATAGGTTTGGTATCGAAACGTGTGTCCAGTGTGGTAAAATTTTTGGTAAAGTTTTTTAAAGTGTGTAGTGCCCATATAGCAAATATCTATAATTCATTATTTCAGCTAAATATGATATCACATCAAGTGCTTTTCCGTCATTTCTGGCAAATAACCCCAAGTCATCATCAGTGATATTTTCAATCGGAAGTTTCTTGCTTTTTCAACCATTGGTTTCAGCTTCTGTGGCCACTGCATTCTGAATGTCCGTTCGACCCTTCATTTTGTTTAGAAAGTTTCTGTTTGGAGTAACTAAGATCGGATGAAAGTCGTTCTGCAAATTGATTATGAGAGAAAGAAGCTGTTTTGAAGTAAATACCAATCTTTGCAGGCGCCTTATTATCTATTTTTTTTTATCCAGAAGCTGGAATTCTTGCTTTAACACGTGTTTTCACTATTAAAAAGTTCTTTAAACAATTGATAAAGCTAGCTGAAGTCTATCGAAACATTTTGTATTCTATGCAATAAGTTGTCAATTGTAAGCCACATTTCCAAATAAAAACATCATTAGAAAATTTAACATACCATGTACTGATTCAATAGCTCAACCGATTTTTGCTACAAATCAAAGATTCATCTAATTCAGCAGTTATTAATTGTTTCCGTTTACCTTTCAAAGCATTAGCTGGCAAAAGTCTTTATTGTTGTGCCAGTCATGGAGTCGTAACATAGAGTCTCCAAAAACTCTGCAGCCTCTTGGCTTTATTTTATTCAGTCTCAAATTTCTTTTATCCATTAAATAATACCACCCATTTCAGTATCTTAGTGTCCTGTACTAATATTTACAAGTATCTGGCTGGTTGATTGAAGTAGTTCCTTGGGTTCATTTTTAGCTTGCTATAAATTACTTGTCGTGTGTCGCGCCAGGAGCCTCACATTCACGCAGAATGTGGAAAGTCTCCTCTATCGTCTCATTACACAATCTGCAGTTGATATCTCCAGAGTTGTTCCCAATTTTCTGTAGGTGTCCTTTCAGTGTACAGCATCCAATTAGGAGAGGCGAACGTCCTTACTTTCAAAAGTACTTTGTACGCTATGAAAACCTCGGTCCATTACGGAAATTTCATCTGGTATCATCAATTTACATCATTGTCAGCCATCTGAATCATGTACCATTTCATTCCTGATAGTTGCGTCACTTAAGCACATACGAATATCTCAATAAGAATGGACAAACAACGTCGGCATTTTTGATCTCATCGTGAAAAAATTCGTAACGTAAAACTGCTTATTTATACTAGCTATTGGCTAGAATAAACTCAGAAAAGATGCGGTACGCGCTTATTCAAAATTTGCTAGCTATCAAGTTCACATGTTTCTTGCTATGGCTGTTGCTTGAGTGAGTTTATAGGTTATAAAAACCTCGAAAACTGTCAAATGACGGTTAAGAACTGTTTTGACAAGAGTCCATCTTAACAGAATTATTACCTTCCTGTTAGCTAGAATAAACTCAGAAAATATGGTGGTTCTGGTTAATCAAAATTTGCTGGTTGTCCGTTGTTGGTTACATGTTCCTTGAATATGCAACCATCAATCATACATATGGGAAATATTCTACTAATAAGTGTGCACTCTTGTTTCTATCCAAAAAAATATTTTCATTTAACTTCGCTGCTTAAAAGTTTTCTTTTTTTGATGATATGCATATGACCACCCCAAATTCGTAAGAGCTTGTTACTGGTACAGTGACTATATACAAGAAGACAAACCAAGTCCATATAAAAGTAAATTAATTTTAGTCTCGCTTGGATGTCCAAATTAAGATTGGGGATAAACCAGAAATTATTGTCATGTATTAAGTATGACAGCGCAATCTACTCAAACATAGTTGTACCAAGCAAATCACTTGTAGACATCAATAGGACATCTTGTTTTGTTTTTTTCTTTTTCTAAATAAATACGTAATATGAATATCAACAAGTACAACATTATAATAGTTCCACGAGTATATTTTCTTATCGGCATTCCTGACAGATGTGCGAGATTTCACAAATGCGATTACTTAAAAGAAGGAGGACTACGTTATAAGTAAACACAGAAAAGCATTAAGTTTGTAAAATAAAATAGAAACATCAAAGGCACATCAATATACATTAATTTGTGACGTTTAATACTTTTGTTTCCTTTTTGTTTAATGCGTAATGTGTGTTAGCATATATGTAAGTTAACTTAGCCTCTCTAATAGCCAAATTTAAATTTCCCGCCACAATTTTTAGTGAATTCAAACGTAAAGGCTTTAAAATAACTGTCAATGTAATACAAAATGGAAACGTTGCCATCTACTAGCAGATAGCACTATTATACAATTTATTTAATTTACATTCTGGTTCTTGTTCTCGCTAGAGCTCCAGACTCCCCCACTACTTTTGGCGGTAGGAACACTCGCGACATCTGAATTTAGACGCCAAAATGTTACTTTTAAGGGCAACACTTTTCCCATAAGCTTGGTTTGTCTTCTTGCATATAGTCACTGTACTGGTATTATGCAGTATTTTTGCAATAGGTGGTGGTATGGTTTTAGGAATAATATTATCTCTAAACCGTACTGAAATACTGTTATTATTAGTAGGTAGAGAATAAGCTGGCACAACAGAATAGGTGTAAGTGATAACCATAGGTTCTTTCTTTTACTTTTTCTTAATGGGGTAAGCAAAACCTAAGCAATTGATGCTTATCAGGCACCTTCATAGAACAAATTTCTTTCCTAATCATTATTATGGTCCCGAAAAAAAAAAAAGAATCGGTTGGCGTAATTGATCAGAACGAGATTCGAACCCGTGACTTCTAGTAATAATCCAGATCCTTAAGGCACGCGGCTACCATAGGAGTAAAAATAAGATTGATAATAATGTTATCTATTTAACAAACATTATGAACCAATTTACTAATTTACAATTACAAAATCTAGGGATAACCACTTCGACTTTTTCTCAACAAAGATATTTTAGAAAAAAAACGAAAAAAGAATTGATTTTTCTTTATTATGGCGTACTGCTCGGATCGTTTAGAAAAAGAAAGAGATACTAAGGGAATGCTAAGAGAAAATTTATAAAAATTTTGGTGATTGTACCAAAACGACTACTTTGTCAAAAAAAAAAAATAAATGAAAAATAAAACTTGACGGGAACCGTATTAGTTGTTTTCCTTGATTGCCTTAAAGACTGCATTTTTTTTTTCTGTAATTTCTGCACAGCCCATTTGTGAAATAAAAGAAAAAATCCAAAAACGAAAAACCAAATTTCGGAAAAAAAAATAGTTTTTATTTTTGCTTTGAAGATTGTACAATATTTAGAGCTGAAAATTTAGCTGTGGGCCACTTCTAGGCGGGCAAAATGTACGCCCCAAATCAAAAATTTCTTGCGACCAACAACCCATACTTACCCAGCTATGGCCTTTGATGGTAGATCTACTCACCTGGACTGAAGTTGTTGGCAGACACTGACGTGAATACAGTATTGGATTGCTGTTGCTGTGTTTGTTGCTGCTGCGCTTGGAAATTCTGATTGTTGGCTGGCGCGTTGACAGCGCTGTTCACCGAACTGGGCCTGGATGAATTATCCACATTTCCAGTGGGCGTAGAGGGAGCCACGTACCCTTGATTGTACTCCTGATGATATTGACCGGATATGTTGCTTCTTGGCGTGCCCTGCTGCTGCGTTGGCTGTGACGGCACAGGGCTGGGTGTGTGAGAGTAGCTGCCATTCGTCCTCGGAGTTAACTGGGAGTGATCTGGCACGCTTGGCGGGCGAGTATTCGTCAGAACTTGAACGGCACCCGTGTAGAAAGTATTAGCCTCGAATGTTGGCTGCTGGTACGTCGTTTGGTAGATACCATTGGGATATTGTTGCGGTGGATAAGCTTCTAGAGCTGGTTGAGGTGGTGTCGGCAGCTGCTGGATGAATTGCCCTTGGGGCCAAGCTAGAATGGAGCGAATATAAATTGATGCGAGGAAGAAGGTGGTTGTTGTGGCACTTACTCTGCGCTGGTTCAGCTTGCCAGACGGGCGCTGTGAATCTTGTGGGATCAGCGTAGAACGGCATGGGCGCCTGCAAATTTAGAAAGAACGTCATTAGTAGTTGAAAAGTTTTAAGAGCGGTAATACAATCTTTTTTTTTTCTTTTTTGGATTTAGAGATTCTAGATCCTTGCGGGAATTTCAACACCCCCGGGGATTCGTTAGCGAGTTCGAACCCTCCCCGGCTAATAAGCGGATATGCAGGTCGGGCAGTAGAATCCCACTTGCTAGCGCGGGTATACATTCGCGTATTCACACGTATACGTGCAACATAGAGGTTCACATTTATCGATTATGCCGATTATATCTTTCTCTATCGCTCCGCAGAGAGAGGCCGTCGGGCTCGGCAATTGTTAAGAGTGCTAAGGTCGGATGGATATTCGGGAGGGGGGCACATTTCGCGGGCCGCTCCGACTTCCAGTTCCGATTCATTTGTGTGACGTGTGTGCCTGCCGCGACAGCACGCAGGGCGCAGCGACGCGAACGCGCGAGCGGACCAACACGCGCGCAGCAGCGCGATCCCTTTCCCTCTCTGTCTGGCGGCCTGCACCTTGCGTTGCGGCCGAAGAGTTCGTCCTTCTTATCGATTTCGCGCGCGCTCGGATTTCAAGTTTTACCGCCGCGCTCGAACCTCTCTGGGGGGCTTCGGAAGAGAGCTGGAGTTAGAGAGGGATAGAGATAGACGCAGAATGAGTTCGATGTCCGCTCGCAAAATAACAGAAAAAAAAAAAACTATTCCAATTATTTCTGGGTAGGCGTGTGTTGTTATCACCTTATCGCTGTAAATAGGGCACCTTTTCGAACATAAACGTTATCTGCTTGAGCAAATATGTATTATTGAGGCCATATTTTGTGAGTGAATAGAAAAACAAGATGTTTTGTTTTTTTATTTATGACCTGTTTTCAAATCTTGTCATATATCAAAATGGAAAGAATCATGAAAAAGTTAATCAACTCTCAAACGATTATTAATAATTCAAAAATTAAGCAAATGTATCATATAGAAAAATATTTAAGTACACTAAGTACACAGACCAGTGGCGTACCGACATATGAACGGGCCCTGGTTCCAGTTGTGGTGCGGGCCCTAACTCAACTCCCTTCCGCACAAATAAAAAAAAATACTTATATATATTTTTTTAATAATTATTGAATACATAAAAAACATTAAAAACAAAAAACAAACAATATAGAGTGATTATACAGCTGAAAAACAAACATTAATGCAAAAATAAATAAAAAAAAAACAAAAAGCAAAAAATCTAAGTAAATCAATGTATTTATATTATAATTTTTTTCTTGCTTTTGATGTGGCAAAAGATGTTGCAGACTGGATACATTCAAATTTTTTGCTACCTCATTTTCAATAGAAATGATTGCCAGATTAGATAGCCGGTCTAGACTCATTGTATTTCGTAAGTAATTTTTTATTAATTTTAATTTTGAAAACGTTCGCTCTGCTGTTGCTACCGTTACAGGAACAGTAAGAAATATCATACGGGCTGTTACAATTTCCGAAAAGCTACTACTTAATTATCAATTAATATAAATTTTAAGAGATCCTTTACAGAATTAATTTGGGTTAGTTCCTCGCGGAAGCATTGTCGAAAAGATAAAATTTGAGCAGAAATTGCTTCTGTAATGTCATTTTTGTATAATGTGTATAATTTTTGTGCCATTTTAAATAAATCATGGTCTGTACTGTTAATTAATATATCTTTATTTAATATTTTGAATGTTTGATTTATGTGACAGACTTTTAGATCGATTTTCTAATTGCAAAATTAAAATATCCAGTGTTTCAAAAAAAACAGTTATTCTGAAATTTTCTTCATTAGTTTCAACGCAATAATGATTTTTGGTTTCGTTGAAAAATAGTTTTGGGCGAGGCCTCCGTTTTTCTGAAAACACTGGACTTATTCCCCATTTTATCGCTAACTGTCCCGCTTCACTTTTAACGCAATGAAACTGCTCCCGCAGTTCCTTTATATTTCGTTAGGCATTCTCCTATAATTTTGCAGCTTCACTAATACTTTGCGATTTTTTTTGAAGTAGTTTCGACAGAAGATCCGTGGATTGCAAAATCTTTGTTTCAAACACCACTAAAAAAACAGTTTCAAATTTTTCTAAAAAGTTTTTAAGTGATTTCGCTTCAACAATTTCATTCTTTATTTTACTTGTTAAAATAATTTTTGAAAGTGTTTTCAATATGTTTAAAAAATTAAACCGTAGTGCACCTAAGGTATCGTGCCTAGAGGACCATCTTGTAGGCACTAATCTCTCTAATTTCTATAGAAGAGACACCGAACGCGTGCCGCTTCCAATACTTACCCTGTTTATGCTATCCATAAACTGGAAAACAATTTGTTTAATAGTACTATTAGCTACTCTGGCACTTCCGTTGCAGCAGTTTTGTTTATCGCTTTAACTTTAACACATTTTTTAATGCACAATATTTTTTATTTTTGAATCACAAATATGTTTGAACTCATTCTTATATTTTTAAATTACACTAAAGTGCAGTTTTTCTTGGACATTTAGTAATTATAGAAAATAAGAGTGATATCTCTGATGCAAGACGTGTACAAAAATAAAATTGTTTTTAGATTGTACACGAAATTTTTAATGTGTAAACTGTGTATGGTTTATAATTTGTATAATAGTTTATTGATAGGATTAGTGGGCACCGAAAAAGACCTACGGGGTCGAAATATAAGCGTATAAAGTAACTTTGGAATTTATTTTCTGATTACTCAACGTTGGAGAAAAAATGCACCAATTTAGTGTGCACCAAAGTATAAACATACATTATGTACAAAACTGTTTGGCGCATTGATTCTTGTAAAAGAACGAGAGGTAAACCACGGGCCCCGAGGGGCCCAACGTTATGTGCAAAGCAATTTAGCATTTCGGACCTTGTAAAAAAAAAGCGCGGAGAGGACCGGGCCCTTTCAGGATCCGGGCCCTGGTTCCGCGGAACCCGCGGAACCATGTTCGGTACGCCACTGACACAGACTAAACATTCTTTTCCGCAAAGAAATATACATCTTTGAAAAAGAAAATTAAATTATTTGACTTAATAGTCTATAGTACCCCAGGGGATTTGTGTAATGTATGTTGATATTGAAATTAAAACAAAGGCAAATTCGTCTTCCAATCCTTAGTGCCAAGTAGCCAAGTGCGTCCTTGGCTGGCATTCGGGCCATTTTGTTATGTTTTTCTTTTCGATTGCCTGTGATATTCTGAGATTTTTAAATTACATACGTTTTAAGGTGTTTGCTTTTGTTTTTAACGTTACATCATTTTAATTTAGTTTTTAATTAGTTTAAATGTTTTTTGAAGAATTTTCTCTTATTGCACCAACAAAAAACTTTTTCGACACATCAATCTTACATAGGAAACAAAACATTTGACGTTTTATTGCCAGATGATGGTTTGAAAAACCGAAACATGTCGCAGTAAATGTAATAAAATAGAAAGGATTGGAACACGAATTTGCCTTTGTTTTAATTTCAATATCATTCAAAGTTTAGTAACTTAAGATTGATACTACTGCTTTCATTGAAAGCTTTGTTATAATTCTTTTATGCAAATAAATTGCCTTGACAGTAAATAGTATAGTACATGTGAGGTGGAAGATGTTTCCTTATAATGAAAAGATCAGTCAGTTTCCGACACTGGAATGAAATTTCTATCTTATTATATTTAATTATACACTCTTGGCTTTAATGATATGTACGTCATAGTTGCTTTGTTTATACACGTCGTCGATATAATTTATATTTGTTAAAAATCATGTAAAATCATGTCCAATTAAAATTACTAATAACTAAATCCTACACAGATTAAACAAATGTTAAAAATAAATAATTATCCCGAGGCACTTATACAAATCATCTACAAAAAAGATTACATAAATTTTATAATACTATAGCAAGAAAACCAATAATCATGATATAAAATACTAGTCTTACTATATATTCAAAAATTATCAGAAAAAAAAAATAAATGAAATTTTAATTCCGTATAATATAAAAAATCGTTCAGCAAAATCGAAATGAGTTGAATTTTTTATGTACAGAACAGAACAGACGTTATCTCAAAATAAAAACAAACGAATATAGTTTATAAAATGCTTTGTAAGAGATTGCAAATAGGTGTTTATTTAGGGCAGGCCGAACGACATTTATTAGATCGCCTTAAAGGACGCAAATACTCCAATAACATTGTCATATTAAAAAAAAGCATGTTATAAATTAAAACCATTCTTTTAATTGCGAACAAATGAGTATATTGAATAAAGAAAGCAAGTGTGTTAGAGCTAATTAAATTTAAAAAACACGATAATGCTGTAAATAATCGACAAGAAATTGCATATCCGTCTAATCTGTATTTTTCAATAATATAATATGTCATCTTTATTTCCGTCAACATTTTATAGCACTAATTATTAAATATTCACTTGCATCTATTTTAGTAAACATTTCTTTCGTTCTACAAATATCTAGACGTTACCTTAAAATAAGAGTCTAAAACAGACCACGTTTTCGCATTTAGCATATAAACATGTCACACCTGTTTAAAGAGACACAAAATACTTTTTTTTAATATTTAGTTACTATTAATTATTGCAATGAATTTTTATTTAGTTTGAATATTATAAACACTAAAAATAAAATTAATTAACGTGTATCTATTTAAAAGAAATATGTTTTAAGATAAGAATTTAATTTTATTATTACACATTAAATTTGTTAAAATAGATAACTCTATTCTCAAAATTGCTCAAAAATATTTCAAATAAAACTAATATTAATTAATTAATTCTGAAAGTCCTGCGTTTCTACAGTTGCATCTATTATAGTTTGAAAAAGACAAAATGTACTTTGACGAAACATCACAGCAATAAATAATTTTTATTATCGAATTGAATATTTCCGTTAATTCCACGAAACAAGGAAGAAAATTAAAATAAGTTCTGAAAGGAACATAAGGCAATATTTAATTATACACATGTAAGTCATGTCGCATATAATAATTTTATTTATATATGTGAATATACATATACTTCTCAAAAATTATGATAAATCATCCTTTCCTTTTTCACAATTTGTGTTCTGACCTAAACATTATAATAGCAAACTTTTCTACCCATATAGTACCAATACATTAATATACATATGTTGTAAAAGTACAGAAATTACCATAAAAATACATACTACTACAGTAGTATATTCGACACGAATTCAATACATTGCAAATATGCCCAGGAAATATTTAACTATTTACGAACAAGGTAAACATATCATGGGAACTGAGAACATCAAAACTGCGACTCACAGCGTATCTTGGCGGATTTTATCCCTGCGAATCAACCCCAATGCGGAGGAACAATTGACGCGCGCAATGTTTTTGATTGTATTTGACCTAATAATACAATCCCGAATTGAACTAATTGGAATTTGGTTAATTTTTAATAGTTGTTGTTTCACATTCAGGAAAACACGTGCGAATGAACACGCGGATTTAATTTGGGTCAAATAATAAAATTATTAAGCTAAGATTTATTCATGTCAAATATTTGCGTTTCTCACAATCAACTAAATATTTCTTTGAGTTAGAGTATAATAAATAAATTTCACTTTGCAACTAATATCGATTTTTTTTAAGTCAAAGGTGTATTCTTTATAAGTAAGAAATATGGTTATTAAATAGCTATTTGTTTTAAATAATTTTTCTCTTAGCACCTAACAAATGTTCCTTTGGCGCTATTTAATAAATTAATTTATTTGGATTAATGCATATTTATTAACGGTAAATAAATCCTTTTTTCAGTGTAGAGCACACACAAGACTGATATTCTTCATCAAAAGTAGGAAGTTTTTGTTATTAGGAGTTGAATATTTAGCATGTCATCCATACGTCCAAGATTTGTTTATATTACTCCAAAATACACAAAATACACGATGTTGACTCAGATAAATACATATAATTTTTCTTTATCCACGTTCAAATAAAATTATCTAACCATTTCGTCAATATTGACACAAGCATTAGTTAATATTTGGTACTGTAATAAGAGACGTTTAACCTATGAAATATATTTAGTGTTATAATTTGAGATCCTTTCTCATTGTAGACTTTCTTCTTTTATACATACATTTCCATAGAAGACACAATGGATATCCAGACACACGCATGTAACAGGAATTTGATGCAGGTGAACTGATTCGGTGGAATCATCAAGCCTTTTTATTGCAGGTAGCTCTTTCATTCGCATTATAAATCACTAGTCACAAAGTCTATTAATACATGAACATTCGATAAGTTCAAAAAATAGTAGAGCACAATTTAAAGACAAGCAAAAGGATTCTTCACGAAGAAAGAAAAAGATATGAATTCATAAAATATTTGGAAAATAAAAACTAGAAAATTGAATAACCTGAGCTGCGCATTCTGCGAAGAGATGCAAGTAACTTCCTTATTATGTGCCATAGCGGTTATTTGGGAATATTTTTTGTCAGTGGACTCGAAGATATTATAATTATGACCAGAGCGGAGATGATTTCGGGCGGCGACATACAAGAGAAGCATGTGTCTCTTTTGACAAAGGTATATATAAACGGGCACTTGACTATTTGTACGGCTAGCTAGTAGAAGGGGAAGAACGTCACAGGCGATACTCCAATAGCAGCGCAACGTACTTAGAATGTTCTATCGTGCGATAGACGGTGAAATACAATTACTTGCAAAAGACAGTGGCGCCCTTAAGTCTTTGTTAGCGCTGTTGTATATTAAAATTAAAAAAGTTGTTATCGTACAATACGCAGTTTATTTCATTTCTAGCTGTAGTAACGTGATACTTTTAGTAATTGAATTGTTTTACGAGACTGTTGGGCAACACATTGTTATTATAAGGATATCTAAGTTTTTTCCCTTGCAAACTTCTGCTAGACCCCTCACCCCCCACACTGAACTGAACAGTGTTTCTGCTGATGATGACAGCTTTGCTACTGAAACGTACTGCTGTGGTGTATACAACCCAGATGTATTTTAAGTTGCATATTATGATTTGTTATTTGTTTGATCAGCTGATTTTCATTTTACCGAGAATTTTCACAATTTTTTGTTTTGTATAAGTTTAGTTTAAGAGTTTATTGTATGATTTTAATTATGTAGTGTTAAGATTCTTTAGTTAATCCAGTCATTCAAATGTCTATTGTTCGCTTGTGCTGATTTAATGCGTATTCTATTTAATATTGTCATTGTCTGCGTTGTACGATTTTTGAGAGTGGTATTTTTGTAAGAAAAACAATTGTAGGATTTTGTTAAAGGAGTTCCTTGTTCGACTATTGACGTGAGTAGACTTATTTTTTTTATCGTTGTTGCCATTTTGATATTCTTTTTGTATTGTTAAATTTTAATTTTCTTTTATATAGTCAATCAAGGAATATTTATTGTAATAATTGTTAATGTGTTAAAGTGTGCACTTTATAGATATAAGGATCAATTATTTTTTTTTTTTTGTTTAGGAAGATTTATTTTAATTTTTTTCATTTAGCTTTTTCATTTCTGTAAGTTTCTAGCATTTGTCCACGCTTAGATTATTTTGATTTGTGAAACCACGTGGATAGAAATTCAAAGGTTTTGTATATTGAATAATCTTCCTGAACAGATAAAACTTTTCGTTTTTGCTTTGCATAGGAAATAGCATTGTCCTATTTTAAATTAGAGTCAAGTGCAGTTTTTATTTTAGGCTAGAACCTTCAGTTTAGGGTTTCTTTCTGCACAATTGTAATTTTAGCCCATTTTGTTAAAATAAATTGATTGTTTAATAGCGTCACTGGGTTAAAAATTCTGTTCTTTTATTTTTTTAAACCTTTACAATTTTTCGTGTAATTAAGAAAGTCTGATTTCATTCACTCACAATTTACTTTTCGTAGTTAGATTAAAGTTTTAATTCGCGAAGGGAAACTCTGAGATTGATAGCTTCTTGTTTTATTTAAAATGTTTTTCTTTGAGCTAGCTAATATTTTTCCTTTTTCATTTTTAAATATCAGTTTAGTATTTTTATTTATTTCAATCAGTACACAGCAGTACGTCCAGTTTATTGCAGCTTGTGGTGAGGGGTCTAGGAGAAGTTTGCAGGCGAAAGAAAAACTTGAATATCCTTATAATAACAATGTGTTGCCCAACAGTCTCGTAAAACAAATCAATTATACACTCCTCACCACAAACTGAAATAAACTGGACGTACGTTTCAATAGCAAAGCTATCATCACCAGCAGGAACACTGAACTGAACAGTGTTTCTATTGAAACATACGTCCAGTTTAGTGCAGTTTGTGGTGAGGGGCTAGAAAAAGTTTGCAGAATTACCAGTGCCATAGTTTGGAGTATTTTTGTCATTTCTTCACCCTGATTCAAGTAAGAGATAAGCGAAAATTGGAAATATGATCAACTACAAAATCATATATAGAAGGTAAATCGAGCACTGTGAGATATACTGATAACTAACAGGAAATACCAATAAACTTCAGTCTCACAAATTCTTTAATCTTTCTTAATTTTTAACAACGGTGCTTTTGATAAAATTCTTGAATACATTAAATTAACGAAACTGTGTATGGAACAAAATATTTTTAGCTTTAATAAGTTTTATAAACAAACATTTGGAACTGCAATGGGTAACCCACTCTCTCCTTTTTTTAGCAAACCTCTTCCTAAATTATTTTGAAAAAGATATTATAAGTAAATTTCCTTCTTTCCCTAAATTGTGGATTAGATATGTAGATGATATTCTTGCTGTAATACCAGTTGATTTTGATATAGATATTTTCCTTAATTTCATTAATAATCAGTCTCCGCCAATAAAATTTACGTTTGAAATTGAGGATCAACACAGTTTACCATTTCTTGATTTATTACTTATGATTAAAGATAATACATTCCACTTTGATATACATAGAAAAGCCACACACACAAATAATTATATACCAACTTATCTTATACAAGCTATAAACAAAAATACACAACATTCTTTTTCTTAATAACTAGATTATTGAACATACCGCTTTCGGAAGATAATTTTAAAAAAGAATTAGAATATATATATCATATAGCAGAAATTAATGGTTACAAGAAAAGTGTGATAGATAAAATTAAAAATAAGTTAGAAAATAAGAGGTTATTAAGAAATATAACTACACTTATTCCAGAGAAAATAGTGGAGAAAAAGTTTTGCAGATTTAACTTTAATAAATTATGGGTTAACCAGGTATTAAACTTGTGTAAAAATACAATCTTAGTCGGTTTTTCAAAATTCTAATACTTTAAAAAATAAATTAAAATTTAATATTGAAATTATTGATTTTAAAAAATGTTCTGGGATTTATAAGATCAAATGCGGTGTTTGTAATAAAGTATATATAGGTCAAACAAAGAGGAATGCGGAGATTAGATTTAAAGAGCATTTATATCATATTAATAATCACAATGCCGATAAATCCGCTTTGTTAATACAGGACATACTTTTTCAATTGATGATTTAGAGTTGATTAAGTCTTCAAATTGTAAGAATCTTAATATGTGGGAAGCTATTTATATGAAAAACATATTAATAGCTTGCTCAATACTCATTTAACACCCCTTAATTACAAATATTTAGAATTTATTGAATATAGTAGTCCTGATGATTAATTTTTGTAACCTAGGATATACTTACTATATTTACGCATTTAGTATTTGACAATACACTTGTATGTACACCTGAAGATGTTAGCTTAGCTAACGAAATGTACATTGTGTTTTGAAGATTAAAGAATTTGTGAGACTGAAGTTTATTGTTATTTCCTGTTATTTACAAAATCATAACTAAAAAAGAGTTCTCCAATAATTTGATCATGTCCAATTTATACCTTCGCTAAAATTGAAACCCCTAAAAAGAAAAAAAAAAGAGGGGAATCAGAAGCCCTAAGGTAAAAAACATAGCACGAGAACAATGACAGACAGAGACATATTGCTGACGATTGAGAATGTAGAGGTTTGTGAGAAGCAAGAAGAAAAAAAAAACAACGGTGAAGTGCTGAAAGGGGCAGAGTACATTCATACAACCCAAACCTCAAAATAAGAGTAAGCAGTCATCAAAAATCAACTAGCGACCCAAAATTCCCCATTGGGACACCTTTTTCCGATGCCGAAGGATCGCTCCCCCGTCCTGCCTCCCCATTCATTTACCCCGGATACCCTCTCACGCTCGATTTAATAAACCTTCGGTTTTTCGAGATTTCACACGGCCGGAAAAAGCTCGCGTGCTACCACATCTCCCCCCGCATAGTAACCGTAGAGGGGCGTCGATCCAACCCGCCCCTTCGGCGGCCAATTCCCACGTCCTTCTGCGGTTAACAAAGATCGAGACCGACTTTGGGGTAGATCTGAAGATCTTACCCTTCTCGCCGGGTGGCCTACGAGCGCAAACCCCAACAGCACGGCAGACACACTGCTCCCAAACCGGTACTGACCTATCCTAACGTTCCGGGGTGTCATCCCCCCAAAAAAGAACGCTCGTTTCGTTCCCCTCTATCCGTCCCCCTTATCGTCTCCCCTTTTTCGTTTACCGTCTGGTGGCTGGCTAGGGGCTGACGGGGTTTTGACGTGACAGCAACGGCTTACTTAAATGCGGGACAACGTCGTTGTTATTGCGTCGTGCGGGTGTTGATATCGTTCCCCCCGTTTTTACACTCCCCCAAGATCTTGGTGCTACACCTCGTTTTATTGGGCGTTTTGTTTCGTCCGCTAATTCGTCCAGGGAGTTAATACCGCACGTCGCCTCGGCGCCCTCTGGCGGAAGGAATTCCAAGGAATACCAGTAAATGATTAATTGCCGCGTATCCTCAACTGATGTTCGCTGGGGGGTGGGGAAATTGCGTGCGCTGGGTCGGGCGATTTTTCTTCCTCGCCACGCGACACGTCTACTGAATGGACGGGGCCCCGGCGGCTGTCTTCTCTTCCTTTTCGTCTTTTTTTTTTCCTCTCTCCTCGATTAAATGATTGATGAGGGTGGCGTTCCTTTCGTTGTAAAAGGCGTCGAAAGGGACAACTCAATGAAGCCGCGAGATCCTCCCGAGCGATTTCCAAGATTATCTGGCAGATTTAGCGCTGGAGATTTTTATTTCTTCGATGCGTTATTTCTTTAATGGTAAATGATGGGGTTCATGCACCTCTTGGTACTTTTTTGAGATAAAGCCTAATGGTTTTAGGAAGAGTTTGAAGATGAAAGAGAACAGAGAGACATCCATTTGGGGAGCGTTAAATTTCTTGAGCGGAAATTTCGGAGAAGGCAATTTAATAATTTAAGGTTATAACAAAATGCATACTGGGATAATGGAAGGTTTTTAACATATCGGCTTAAGAACCATAATGGAATTTAATGCAGAAATAAGATAAAGCTCAAAATTTATAAATTGTGCTCAAATTGAATGTTGTGGAAGCTAAAAAAAAAAAACATATTTGGGAATTGAATGGCTTTAAGCGTTTTAGAAACGAATATACGGGATGTCCCACCAAAGACTAGATCTTTGATTACAGCACTGTTTTTGATTTTGGGAAAAAGCCGTTTATACAAAAGTTTTACAGAATTCAATGATGCATAAGTTAAAAATTATTTTGACTATACAGAGTGTTCCAAAAGTAGGAAAACACATACTTACTCCGTTATTTTAAATAGTACATCCTTATTATTATTAAACTTGTAATTAAGTTCTAAACTATTTTGATATTTTGCATGTTCATAAGAAAAGTAAGAAATTAGACTTATTTGAATGTTTAGAAATTAATAGATATAGTAAGTTAGATTTAGCGCTTAATGAACAAAAGGATTTTTATTATTCCCCACTCCTAGGTTAAAGGTATAAATAGGTTGTCATATCATATTTTGTTAGTTAATTTCATCCACCTGATGAAACCACTGTGTGGTGAAACAATATTGCAGTGGTCATTTCTAATATTTTAGACTCTTTTGACTTTTGCGTTTTATTTACGATTTGAAGATGGAGTTTAAACATGTATCCCCCCATTCCATTAATTTCCAATGAACGATTGGCATGTGGTGACGAGATTAATGAATCAAAACAACCACTACGGTAAGTTTCCATTTAGAACGTAGATATGAAATTGTTAACATTTATAATTTGAAATAGGTTGAAGTTAAATTTAAATACAATTTATTTAGGCTATTCATAAATTTAGACATTATAAAACCGTACTTTCTGGTACATACAAATTGTAAATGTCAAAATCGTTAATTACGTTAAATATTTTAATGGTGCTCTATAGGTTGCCTAATTTCTAATATATTCACTTTGGCAATTGGGTCGTCTACTTTTCATTACAATCCATACATTGAGAAAAGAGATTGCATTAAATTAAAAGTTTTATAACGTTTGGTTTTTAACATGTTAAACGAAAAGGATACCTTTTCGCAGAAAAGTGTTTATATTATTTGAAAGTAGCCTGCTATTTTGCTGGAAAACGATTTTCTTCTTAAGTACATGCTTTCGGACGAAAAGTAACCGTAATTTAATTAAATGGAATGCACCTTAGTTTTGATTAATATTTTAATAATATCTGTGTAACTTTTGTTTAAGTTAAAACAATACACATTCACATATTATATTGCTTATATCATATTGGCTTTATTTTAATTAAAAAAACCTGGCGTTTTAGTTTATTTGCGTGGACCCGCATGAATGTACTGATTTAAAACTTTTGGCTTTTAGCGGAAAATGCAAGCGTCTGCATTCAAGCTGAGTGCTTTTTTGCGCGAAGGTATTTTAGTTTTATGCATGTTCCCACGTGCATAAATCTCAGATACACAAAGTATTGTAAACAAAGATAAATATTTTTGTGCAAGATCTTTTCAGTTAATATTGCATTACTTATAAGCCAACGCACTTTGCAGAAGTATATAGTGTTTGAACGTTTAAAACTGTTACCCACGGAAAAAATACGTTTTTTGTTAACGCATTTGGTTACTAAATTATTACTTAACTGAAATAATATTAAAAAATATTCCTGTATAAACGAATAATTTGGCTAGAAGGTTTATTTGAAACAATATAATATTATTTTCATATAGCAGATTTCTCCACTTATGTGTAGTATAGAAATTGTCGCATAGATGGCGCATCTCCTATTTCATTCCAGTAATAGATAATATTCCGCACAAAATAGACTGGAAACTATGTCGTAACATACTAATCTGGTATATTTATCAGATCAACATTTGATAGAAGTCTACTGGGATGATCGCTGCAATCAATTCCCAATACCCAGAGGCAAAGACTTGGCCGCTTTTACAATATCCTAACCACGTGTCCCCCTCCATATATGATAAACATGGAGTGCATGGATTTTTGGAGATACAACTATATGTTTATCTGTAATAACAACGGTGCTAGTTACGCTGTTGTAGAAAAAGGTCTTGCTACAAGCTTTGGGTTAAGGCGGCGTAGTTTATATTTGCATTTGTTTTAGATATTTATATTTTAAATATCATACATACTTAGCTTGATATCACAGTGAAATTGAAATCGATATATTTATATACAGCTGCCCACTATAGTCCTGAACATTTGCTTAACTTTAGCCCACGGTAACTTGATTTTTTTAAATAGCACTCCATATCTTTGCTTATAACATTAAATCAACCCTTACACAAAACCCTTTTAATTCTCAACGCATTTATGAGATAAAAATTTAGTCTGCTTGTTCATAAAATAAAATTTTGTAAGAATTTTGTGACTTTTTTTAATAAATAATTTTTTCATAATAGTCGAAACAAAAAATTACTTTTGGGGTGCCCTTAGAGTATTTGTAATATAGTTGAGAGTGTAACAACATTCGTACAATTGCGATAGGTGTTAAAGTCGTGGTAAAATACGTCACTCAAAATGTAAGGAGTCCTTAATTGTTTATTCACTGGGCGATCTACCTTAAGATGTATGTGAAACGTTAATTGAATATAAATGAATAGATAAAACAGGTACTGATTAGTGCTGTTGATATTCGATAAAATTGAGATCCGGATATTCGTATATGAAATTATCCGAATATCCGGATTCACTATCCGATTCTCGGATCCGGATTCACTACTCGGTTCTCAGATCCGAATCCACTATCTGGTTTTTGTATCCGGATCTACTATCTGATTCTCAGACCCTGATCTACAATCCGGTTCCCAGATCCGGATCTAGTATCCGGTTTTCGGATCCGGATCTAAAAAAAAGATATAAATTATCGACCAACTCAATGTTGGTATAACATATGCTTACATATGTTACTACATATGTATACACATTCACTTTGCATTACATAGGTGTTCAATAAATCTTAGTGCTTATTGCACCAGATATAAGGTTTCCGAATCTGAGACTTCGGATAGCAGATCGAGATCTGGGGTTTCAGATAGTGGATCCGGATTCAAGGTTCCGGATAGCAGATTTGGATCTGAGGTTTCGGATAGTAGATTTGGTTCCGAGATTTCGGATAGCAGGTCTTTAGCGGTACTTATAGCAGATTGTTAATTTATATAGGGCGCTACTGCAGTTATTGTTCTCACGTTCATTGTGAGGGCCGTGGAGCATGACCGAGAATAATTAAATATTATCCTAGTTAGAATTACTCCCTAACTAATTCAATTTATTGTTATTTGATTTGTATGTTGCCGTTTTATTATTTAACAATTATTGTAAACGGAGATAATGAAAGAGAATTTCAATTAGATTTTTCCAAGCGTGTTACATTCCACAAAACAGTATTCCTAGATATTGTTGCTTTCCTTTTTGAGTCTACTTATTTAATTATTTATTTAAATAGCAGATACAAAAGCAGGATAAACCCTAAATTAATTGGTTCTTATACAGAAGAAGGACCACTGACAGTAAATAGAAACATTAACTACAAATTAAAGTCACAGAAATGATAATTTGATTATGATAATTAGTAATAGCATAAAAAAAGAAAAGTGACGTTAATTAATAATTATAAAAAATATAGTGTTCATAATAATTCTAATACTAATGAGGAAATGCAACAGCTGAGAGTAATTTAAAAAGATTCTATGATGAGGATTCTATGAAAATTCGTTTTCGAGACGTCAAAAATCTCAATAGTTTCAAAGTATTTATTATATTGCTTGCATATTTTAGTGATTGGTGACAGCACTCGCTAGTCGAAATACATGGGAGGCTGAGGTCTGATACTACAGTCTAAATAGGAGCAATAAATTTTGTATATTACATTCAATTTAGCTATCTCACGCCTCGATTTATGAAGACATATCTTAAATTCATTCCTTAGGTGATTGTATGAGTCAAAGGGAGGGTTCCCTTTGTGTTTTTTGTAGTAAAGAAACTTACTTCATTTCAACAATGACTATTACAAACCACCCCTATGGGTGGTGGCATCAGCCCAATCATAGCCGAAATAGTCTTCTTCACTATGTTAAAAATAACGTTGATTTTGATTTTGCGTCTATATTTTTTAATATATTGATCACTTACTGGTGGATATGATAAAGTTGACTACACACTGAATATGTTCAATAGCTTTAATCAACAACTTATATAGATGAGTTAGTCATCGGTCGTATTATGTCTAATAGGTATTGTCGTTAATGAAAATAATTAATAAACTTTCGAACTTACAAAAATTTCATAATTTTTTACTCCCACAACTTCCAATGTCCTTCAAAAGCGGGGGGTGAAGGGAGGAAAAGGGATGCTTGGGCATCCTTGAACTTATAAAAATGGAAAATTACCAGCGCCTTCAGAACAGAAGATGCCTATGAAATGTATTTAGTTTAACTTGAAATTTAGTGGAATTGATATCGAAATATATTTACAGAGTTATCATTTTATGTGCTTTGCAGCAGTTATATTAGAAAATAATTATTCAGAAAAAGACATCGAAGCTACCTGCATCCTTTTGTATCTTATCTATTGCATCACTTTAATTCTGTACTCGAACTTCTAATACCCCTCACGATCTTTTTAAGATTCGAATCACCCACCAGTATTTTTTTAGAAAAATATTGGAATAAGAGCGTAAACGTTAATTGAATATAAGTTCAAAAATAATTATTTTTGTGTGAACTCGAGCTAACGTGTAAATGTATTTAAAAAAATTCAGTCTTAGTTTCATGTGCAAGGGTTTGGTTAAAGTTCAAGTAAATACAGAAATGACACCCATATGTAACTTTTCAAATTAAGTTGAAGTAGAAACTACATGAATCCAGTTTATGCCTTTCATGTAATTCGCATTTAATGCTCTAATTAATTTTGCAACCTACATTTAAATGACTCACATTTCGCAAATACGATATTTCAGATGGCAGTACTTGAGTTTGATAGGCATGTTTACCAAACAAACACGATTTAAATTGACTTTAATATATATGTTTATTTACAAGGACAACAAGTGTCGTTATGCTTTCGATTACAGTTTGATTCTCACGTAGTTACGCAAAATTCACTTAATTTAAACTATTACGGGAAATGTAATAAAAGCAGTCGAATATCATGAGACAAAGGATAATTTAAGCGTACTCACCATCGGTTGTTGTTGGACGGGTTGTTCGGGCTTTAACATGTGAACTGGTTGCGGGCTAGGCCTAGACGAAGGTGCGCTGTTTTCTGGTACCGTATTGCTAGACAGAGAGACCGGGCCGCTGGGCTTCCTTCCTCGATAGCTCTGAAACGAAGAGACGAAAAGCTCAGCCGTCAGTCGCTCACTGGAGGCTTACGGAAAATAATAGCCGAAACGGCCTACGTAAAAACGTAAACAACGGCCGCGATCCGAACAATACCTCGTTTACGATAGTGCGTGAAAAAAAAATCGTATATGCGCCCGAGATGAGGAAGAAGGCGCGCGAAGACGTGGGCGCTGGAGCGAGATCGCGAGACGGATTCGAACAAAGAAATCTCTATCGAGGACTCCGGTAACTTGTCACTTTAAATATAATATCGGGACGAGTTACAAGAATGCGGTGTATGGAGTGTTTTAGTATGAGGCTTTTGATCGAGTAACACGGACTCTCATTTCTTCCACGGCTTAATGTAAACTATTTGTGGTGTTTCTTTTTAATATTGCAACAAATAAAACTGGTCTACTATTACAGCTCAACTGGTACATACTGAGAAAATAATTTATCCATTTATCCATGAAAATAATTATTATTTCACTGAAAAAAAAACCATTTTACATAATCAGAAGCGTGCATTATACGGGGTCGCTAAAAAGTATGGATACAGTGAAATATTTTCAGAACGGTTTAGCAGAGCTCGTTGAAATTCTATCATCTGAGATTTCTTTCAATTTTCTACCATCATTTATTTTGAAAATACAAGGCTAACTTGATTTTTTTTAAATGGCACTGGTGGTCAAATTTGATATTTTTAAAAAGAGCATTTTTTTCTGAATTCAGTAATAACACATGCCCACCTTTATTTTATTAAAAGGCAAAAAAAATTAAATCAAAAAAATTAATTCTGAAAAGTAAAACTAAGTTAAGCTTTGAAAATGCTGTTATTGACGAGTGTCACTTGCATATTCGCCAAAATTAAACTGTGTGCAATAATTTGTTTAACAATGGTACATTTGGCGAAACTGGGCGTATAGAAATTCTCATATGGGTGTTATGGCGACAGAAAAGAAGTTGTGCTAAGAGTGACTTTTTAATGAAATTCATCCAAACCGGGACCGACTCCAGACGCGGTTTCAAAAACTTACAAAGATTTCAAAACTGTAGCGTAAGCGGCAAGACCTGGCGACTCGAATATTACAACGAAAAAATTTCTTTAATGTTTGGATGTGGTAGAAATCCAAAATTTAGTACAACATTGGCGTTGAACCACACATAGTAGAGGACCATAAAAAAAAAGGAAACGCGAAAAATATCCTTATAAATTCACTGCACAAAATTAAGTGACGACATTTGACGAGAACCGAATTTGCGAAACTATAGCACAGAATAACTAGGATGGTAATTTTTAATCGATCCTCGTCTCTGATAGTCAACTTTTGTCTAAATGGATATGTAACCGCATAATGTGATATGGTCTGACAGATCGCAACCCGATTGGATGAGCGGTTCATACACGCGCATCGATGAAAATTAATGTTGGTGTGGCATTATTGGTCCGAATATCGTAGTCCTTTTCTTAACGGCAATTTAACGTCTTGAAGCTATTTGCAACTGTACAACAAAAATTGTTCCACGATTAGGATTTCAAACCAGGCAATCGAAATTGTATACTAACAGAAACCAGATGGTTTCACAGACGGAGCACCCCCGCATTTTGGTCGTCAAGTGCGAAAATTTGGATGAAAACTTTCCCGTAGATGGATAGGGGAGGGGGGCTATTGAATGCAGCGAGGTCTCCTGAATGACCCATCGATTTTCCTTGAGGTCATATAAAAAACGAGTGTATGTCAACACCATTAAAATCGAAGACTACAAAAGTATAGAACGAAATTGCAGTATTTCTCAAATATT